>JBBYHK010289294.1:0-27368 GCA_038382065.1 Adansonia grandidieri | reverse complement strand
AATGAGTTATTAGACTTGATTATTGGCCATTGGTTCTATCTCTTTTATCATAGCTTTATGCCAAAGTGTGAAATTTTCACCATTCATGGCTAATGAAAACGAGATCATCTTTATGTCTAATATCAAAATTAGACTTTTATAAGTATACAACGAAGTGATAGAAATGGCTAGTTTCTTATTCACTGGATCTCTTAATTCTATATTTATTTGTGCATTTTGTACACCTTTAGTTGTGAGATTAATGATTTATTATAAAAGTTGTACTTAATTTGATTGCTCTCTAGTTTATTCTATATGTTTGTTTTGAAAAACAATCAAATATGTTCATGAATCACTAAAAATATGTTCATAAACAATAAAAAAAAATCCAAACAAATTTACACAAACAAACAAATATGTTTGTTAACTTTAAATATAAAAAATAAAATATAAATATTATAATTATATTATAAATAAATAAAACACAAATAATAATGATAATATTATTAATTGTATTACAATTGAAGAATAAATGAGTTTTAAATAAGTTTTAAATGATTTGTTAAATGAGCTTTAAATGATCTATAAACGAGCTTATTCGTGAATATAAATAAAATAACATACTATGTTTTTGTTCAGTTTATTTAATAAACGAGTCTCAAAATCTTATTCATGTTTGTTTATTTAGCTTAATAAGCGAATATAAACAAATAGAAATCAAACTATCTATGAACAGTTAATCGAACGTTCAGTTCATTTACAATCCTAAGCTTATTTGGATGTCATAAAAGTACATAGACTTATTTAAATAAAATAGCAAAGTTTAATTTTTTTATTATTTTAGTCATATTAATATAATATTTTGTGAAATATTTCAATTCAATTATTTTTTCTTGAAAATATTTATCATGAATTAAAAAATAAAATGACAAAATTTATTACTTGTCCTACTGCTCATCGATTGAAAATATATTGACAATAGTTAATATTGAAAACAATTTTCATTTTAATCAAAAAAAAGATGAAAAATGAGTATATTTGGATGATCTTGTCAAACATTCCGATGAAAGAAAACAAAAAGGAAAAAAAATAGTTTGCAAATAACAACTGATTGATTTGTCCTCGATGAAGTCTCATTTGGATCGAAAATGATCCACTAACAGTTCTATTGGAAGTTTTTTTTTAACTCTTTGTGACTACAATGGAAGGATGAAAACGTGTTTTCATTTTTTCTCTTTCAATTTTTCATCTTTTCAATTTCTTTCCATCATACCAAGCAAAGCTTTGATGTGCCATTTCTTGTTGGTTAATTTACTGCTTTATATTTCTCTTGCAAGTGGAGTTATTGGGTTCTTTTCATTTGTTGTTGTTATTGGTTTTTTCTTTTTTTTTTTTAATGATATTAAAGGGCCTAGATGTATGGTGTTCTATGCATATGGATTTTGGGTGCTTCTGATTATTATTTGGAGTTTAGAGACGCTATGTGCTTCTTAAGAGGTATTATTTCTGCGTGTGTTGACTTTGCGTAAAACTTGGTTCTCTGCTTTACTGGCTCTTTGCTAGTCTTATAACCTTTTGGTTATTTGAAAATTCCTTTGGCTTAACATACGTATAAAAAAAAATCTAATCTTTCCACCGATGTTGTTCAATCTCATCAAATTCATTTTCACTGTCCATCCATGTAGACTTTGAGTAATCTTGATATAGTTCCAAAGTGATGGCAACAAAGTTATACAAAAGAGTCTAAGTTTTGATTGGATATACTATAAACCAATCAATCTATGTATGAGTGTTATGTCTTTGGTTTTTTTTCTTTTTAAATCAATCTTGTAAATATAAACATAACACAAATGATTAAATATATCAAATCAAAATCAAGATAATATAAAAATACAAAAAGTATCATATTAATTATATTAAACGTATCATATATATCATCTTTATGATATATATTGTTTTTATGCTTATTAAAGGTTTTCTGTTCCTATGATATCCAAACTTAACATGTCTAATATGTGAAACCTTTATGAATACATGCACATGATTGCTTGGCGTGACATATGCATGGAAGACTCATCTAGTCAAAAATCTAATACGAATGTTGACACGAACTTTGCTAGCTAATGTATGAATCATCTGGCCAGTCACAAAAATATTGCTATAAAGCATGTCAATTAAAAAATTAAGTAAAATTTACTTGTGATTCATATCCTTTAATAATGTTTTGTTATAATCTTTCAAAAGATTTCACCACTCATTAATTTTTCTAGTTAAAAGTAAAAAATTTAAAAATATATTAACAAACATATTCTTGAGGCCATATGGCCTCATGCACACATGATAGAACATATGTTAAATTTTATTAGTTGCAAGGATTGTATCTTGGTAAAGTCTAAACTTTATATATTAAATTTGAAAGTTGACAAAATAACATTAAAATAGCAGCTAAAGTTGTAAACATAGAATTCGCTGGACTTCCTTGTGAATCTTTTGGAAGTTATTGTGTGTAGTAAATAATATTAACATTTAACGTAATTTAATCACTCATTTGATAAGGGATTACTTGACTCTCAAATGTCATAATCTGAGGTTAAATCAATTCTTGAATACACTTGATGAATGGCGACAAAGGCTCCCTGAAAGGATCTTCGAGATCACGAATAGCACAAGCATCCGACATCTAACAGTGATCCACACGTATGGCTGCTAGAAACTTTAGCAAGGTCTAGTAGTTCTCTGATGCTAGCCATAAGGGTTAAGAAGCCTTAACCAAAAGGTAGGATACAACTACTGTCCCACACACACAGCCAAAAACAATTCTAAGAAGCCACAAGGATATGAGATAATGCTACAATGAGACAACAATCGCAATGTTTAGCCTCCTATGGGTGGCAACTAATCTCTTTAAGCTAGAAAACTATTTTTTCACTTTTATTGAATCAAGAACGATTTCAGATCTCAAAAGATGAAAGTGGGTCAAAGAGCTTGAGGAAAGTTTAGGGTTTATGCTTACCTTAGTAGCAATCTTTGGGTTTGGTGCCTAGGGTTTTTTTGATAGCCATAATAAATAAAAATCCATAACAATGTATATTAATGCATCCAAAATTAAGTTAGGCTTAACTAATGGGTTAACCAAGCCAATTACTTCCAAACCTAATGGATAGCGTCTCTTTTACTTCCAAACCTAGTTCATTTAATATTAGACTTAACTATTAATTATATAATATCTTGGTCTATTTCATCACTAATGGGGCCCACCAATGTTGTGCCTACTTGAGTAAATCCAAATAGGTCTTATTAAACAAAAGGCCCATTTGACTTAATAATTAAGGTTCTTGAGCCAACCACTACATGCAAGAACATTTAATTCTTAATTAAATTTCTCACTAAGTAAAACAATTTTACTTCATGCAAATATTATTAAATAATTATCAAATAGTTTTTTAATTTTTCAAAAATAATTATTCGACTCAAAATCAATATATCCCTATTGACATGCCTACTATTAAATATGATCCTAATAAGACATTCTTATCTTTACAACCACATTAAGTCAATCTCTAATTAAATTTATAAATCTAATTTATGTCTTTAATAATACTTAATTGAACTAATTCAATTAGGTTCTCCATATTATACCTTTTATTTTATTAAGTCATAATTAATTAAATCCAATATTTAATTCAACAAATCATTTTATTGTTTATGGCCTATTAGGTTCCTAACATAATGGGAATGAACATATTTAATTTCATTAACTATGTTTATAGATCAAGAATGGGATCTAGTAACCCATCATGATCACTAAAATGTTGAAAAGTCAAGAATGACCTTGAAGAAACCTTTTAGCGATAGCCTAACAATGTAATTTGGTCCTTTCTCCAAATATGCCAAAAAGACCATGAACATAGTGCAGATTTATGAATCCATATTAGCAAAAGGATGCTAATCCAGTAAAGTCTAGCCTCATACATGTATTGGATTTTAAAAATCAATAGAATGAAAAGAAAAGAATAGGGAAAAATACAAACACAGAAACAGTTGAACTTCCTTGCAGATCTTTAAGGAGAAGCTTACGTGTAGTGAACTTTAAAATATTTTAACAAAATTTAAACATCCATATGCTTAGATGTTGCCTTGTTTTTAGATGTCAAAATCTGAAAAAAAAATAATAAAAAAGATTCTTGAAGTGCCAGCTATGGCTTCTTAAAAGGGATCTTTAAGATCACAAGCAGCAAACATATCCTACCTCTAACGGTTATCTACACAGATGGTTCTTGAACCTTTCTTAAGGCCTGATAATACTTTAGTCTAGGTAGAAGGCTAATTAGGCTTTAACTAAATATAATTATCTTCCTTGTTCTAATTAAAAATCAAGAAAAGATTAAGGGAGGAAGATTACAGCAAAGCCAAAGCTCCTTAGGGAGATGGTGCAATCCTTAGAAAGGTGGGATAAGAGAGAAAATCCTATGAGAAACTTATTTTCTCTACACAAAGGATATTATCTCACTTGATTCTATAATTTACTACCTCAAAGATTAGGTTAAAAATCTTATTATGACTTCTAACCTACCATATCTTTCTATACTTACTCAATCCAACTCTAAGCTGCATTTAATATGAAAAAGTTTTGACCTAACTGAAACTCCCAAAATAAGTGAAACATTTTTACCTTATTTTAGGTGTTTAATTTGATCAGCCCCTATCCCATGTCTTGGTTGAAATATACATGATTATAGGGCCAAGATAAATCATCTAAGCATAGTCCAAAATATTTAGGCCTTTGGCACACCAAAGTTACATTGGGCCAAGTTGGGTTTCCATGAGTTGAATTATATAATTTAAACTCCATATTTATCTTAATAAATAATATTTATCTAATAAAGATAATTATCTAATAATTACAAAATTAGATAAATAAATTGGAAGCTATATTGGCTAGTATACACATCTTATGGATTTTACCTCTATAAAATCCTTAATTTAGTTAAAACTATTTTAACTTAATTTTAAACTTTTATTATTAATTATCAAATATTTTATATTACAACAATATTCTAAGGGATTATAGATCAATTAATGAGATGGAAAATTTTGATTTACAATCAAATCCTTATTCTAGGTGAAATCCTATTTAACTAAGGCAAGGCTCATCCACCTTGACATGGTATGTCCTAATTTAGACATTTTCTTAATAAGAAAATTTTATTTGCCATGTCCTAATTAGACAGCAAAACTTAGATTTCATAAGTCTAAATTTGTCTCAAATAAATCTTAATTCAACCATTCAATTAAGACTTCCATCTAAATTAACTTTTATTTAATTAAGTCATCCTTACTTAAATATGGGATTTAATCCAACAAATCTATCTTAATGTGTGTGACCCTTTAGGTTCCCAATGTGTTGGCAGTGAATATAATTAATTATATCCATAAATTAAAAGCAAGATCTAGCAACCTATCATGACCACCCAAATATTAAATGTAAGCTCATTGAAACCTTTCAATAATCAGCCTATCAATGTAATATGGTCCTTTCACCATATATCTATCTTGGATTGAGCATAAGCATGGTTCAGTGTCTACTTATGCTTTAATCCATGTTCGTGGTTAAATGATCATGAATCTATGAGAAATGTTCCTCATAATTTATTATGCTCTAGCCAAAGACTTTAATCCAATTAACCATGTTAAAATCAATGGAGATTTGACTCTAATGTCACTAGGAGTGGTGAATCTTCTCTGTTTCACTCATCTATCTACCATGTGATTCATGCCATACCCAAAACCACATTACCATAAGCATCCATCTATTGTGGACCCTTTCATGATGATCTCTAAGTAAAGAACTCCTCATACGAGCTGAAATGGTATTACAAGTCTAAGGACTATTATACAGGATTGGCACATGAGAACATATTCCATAGACACTTAAGTGACTTATACCAAATGAAGTTCTCATACGGGCCAAATTCAGTGAACTTATTTCAACAAAACTAGCATCCTTATGCTATCCTAACTATGTCACATACTTCAACTTATGAGATCAGGTGCTTACTTCCTAAGTAAGAAGGCATAACATGAATTAGTCTTTAAGCATTGCTAATGCTCTGTCTTGACAATATGATGACCTAGAATGTTTTGAGGAACTAGGCTTTTATTCATAAGAATCTCATAATTGCAACATATTGCAATTCCTTTGTAATGCCTTTTAAGTTCCATCGACTTCAATCAATTAGTGTTTTTCATGATAGTCAATCACGCCATTAAGCATGAAGGAAAACCTTTTATTACATTAACTAGTAATTATATTCAGTTAATTGATTACGTACGTCATGTGCTAAGTCGATTGGTTCAAGGGCATACATTAATAATTAGTTTCTACAGTATATGGTTAACTTTATAAATTTGGAGAAATTATTTCTCCTAAATTCATCATATGTTGGCAAACAACTTTATCAAGTTAACAAAAGCTAAGAACATATAGGATATGTTTTTGATGTCACTTCGAATGGTGAATCCTCTTTGGATCACTCATCCATCTTCCTATACTTCATGCCATACCAAAATCACCTCATTTTGGGCATCCATCTATTGTGGACCTGTTCATGATGGAATCAAAATATGACACTCTCCATACAAGATGACTTGGTATCATAAGTTAAAGGACTCGTTACATGACTAGTACGTGAGAACATTTCCATAGATGCTTGAGTGACCTTAAGTGAAGTTCTCACATGGGCCATGTTTAGTGAACTTATTTCCACAAATCAAGCACCCACCTACTATCCTAAGCATCTTATGTACTTTAACCTAGGAGTTCAGTTGCTTACTTCACAAGTAAGAAGTTATAACACGCACTAGTCCTTGAGCATTTTCAATACCTCATCTTGGTAATACAATTACTAGAAACAATTTTAGGAACACAGCTTTAGTGCTTAAGGATTTCATTATTGTAACTCATTATAATTCCTTTGTGAGGCCAAATGCGTTCCACGCGCTTCATCCAATTATTAGTTTATGATTGCTAGTCATGCTATTAACATGAATGAAAATCTTGTATCACTAAATTAAGTGATTGGTATGCATTATTAACTTATATATGCTTCATCCTAGCCGATTAGCTCTAGGACATATACTAGCATTAGTTTCATGTGTATCTATTTTTTATGATTTTGAAAAAATAATTATGTAGCATGCATATACTTTATATTTAATACACTTACTTTTACTAAAATAAAACTTGTTTCTTAAAGACTTAACTCGAGACTTAACTATTAATGTTCCAAAATCAATATTTGCAATCAATTTCTTCAAATTATTAAAAAAAACTCATATTTGTTTTTATTTTTCGCCCGAATCTCTTTATTTTTACATAAAAATAAATTTTATTCCAAAAAATATATTATACCCATATATACACCATAAAAATTATATTTGATCTTTTAAGAAATTTTATTTTTGAAAAACTATTTTCCAAAATTATATGGCTTAATGATTTTAATATTAGATTTTGCACTCAAAATTTCAACTTCTTCAATTTAATATCATATTTTTTATTAAAAAAAATGAATGTATACTTTTTTCAACACAAAAATAATTGGATACATGATGCTAACTTCTTTTATAGATCTTAACATGTTAGTTGTGTCACAAGACTTAACAATTAATGCTTACTTGAATATTTCATTAATTTAAACTAACAGATGGGCGAATGATAAAATCTTTGTAAAGGTCATGGATACTAGAGGTGCCTATGGGCTGGCCATGGCTGTGGACCAAAATTGTTTTAGATTTTTTACCCACATACAAATTAGGCCTAGCCTAAAAACCCAAATCACTATATGAAAATCAATAAAAAATTAAAATAATTATGTTAATATTTATATAATTATAATTAAATTTATATAAAAAAATTTGTAATTATCAAATAGTAATTCAAGATGATAGATCCAATGGATACTGATATATTAAACTTTTAAAAATTATGAATAAAAATAAGATACTAATTAAGGATCAAAGATGATAACTGTAACTTTTAAAGGCAATAGATAAAAATGAAATATTAATAAAGATTGTAGATGATCAATATAACTGTTAAATGTCATTAATGAAAATAAAATATTGATAAAAATCACGGATCACTGATAAATTTTACTCAAAAATTGTGAAAGAGATGTTTTTTTTTCAGAAAAAAGATTTTTGGTAAAGTCAATTTACTTAAATAAAAAATGATAATAAATAAATATAAAGCTCTATATCTATAATCAAATGTCAATAAAATTAAGCCGGGCACGATCTGGTCCAACAGTAAGGACCAAATTCATGGTTCTACATCTCTTATTTTCACTATACCTTTAAGGTGTAGTAAGAAAGAACTAAAAGATTTTTGGTAAAGTCAATTTACTTAAATAAAAAATGATAATAAATAAATATAAAGCTCTATATCTATAATCAAATGTCAATAAAATTAAGCCGGGCACGATCTGGTCCAACAGTAAGGACCAAATTCATGGTTCTACATCCTTTATTTTCACTATACCTTTAAGGTGTAGTAAGAAAGAACTTAGTGCATCATTTTTTTCCCAAAATGTCTTAATTCTTTTTTCCCTTTTTTATCCTCTCATTCTTTCTTTAATTTTACTTTTATTTAAAACTTATAAAATAATTTTATTAATTTAATATAATAATTAAATTTTATTATATAATAAACTAATCAAATGTATAAATTTTATTATTATATAATTAATCTAAGTCAATTAAAAAAAAAGGTAACTACATGAAACGGAAAATACAACAAATGTTAAAATATTCGAATATTAATTTTTAATTATTTAATAACAAACTATTATTTGACATAAAAATTTTAATATTTTTAATCATTTATTAATTTTATAAATGTTAAATAATTTAAATTTATTATATATAAATTTTAATCTAATGTTTCTAATGAAGCCTAAATCAATATGATTTCAAATAATTGTTTGAAGTTTAAGTTGATTATGTTTAACTTTTTACTAAAAAAAAAAAAAATCAAACAATTCACTTTTTTGTGGATCAAATCATCCATACAAAAAAAGAAACTCCAAATATCTTCAATTATAAATGGCCAGAAATATGATGATATTATTACTGTGTCAATATTGTGGTAATACGTTTTAATTTTTGTTATTATTTTCATAACCAAAACATATTACTTTGACTACGGAAAAGGAAAAAAGATTGATCTTCTGGTATGATCATTAATATGATGAATAATAATTCTGGTTTAAATAGACAAGTCTGGACACGTTAAATAAGGGCTTGGGCTTAGGATTTAAAAAAATTTTGGCCGCGGCCTGGCCCAACCTGTGACCAAGTTTAATCATATTTAAAATATAAATTAAGTTTTTAATATTTAATTAAATTATTAAAAGAATATTAAAATAAAATTCATAATTAAAGTTTTTTATTTAAAAAAATTATTTAATTATAATTTTTTTATATTTATTTTTAGTATTAAATTTGGGTTTAGGTTCGATTCAGGCTCGGGTTCTGGTTTTTTGGGTTGGGTCATTTTAGGTTCAGATTTTTTCAGGTTCGAGCCATTTCGGGTTCAGGCCATTTCGGGTTCGGGTTTTCTCGAATTCAGGCTATTGACTTTTTGATCAAATCGGGTTCGATTTGAGTTCGAGCTTAGGTTTTTTCGAGCAAGTTTTCAAGTTTAGATTCATTTTGCGACCTCTAGTCTTTCTTAAAAGAAAAAAAAAAAGCAAAAATTCTAATTTGGCTTCAACATTTTTAATTTTGGTAACATCTTTGTAAAATTAATATATTAATACAATTAATTTATTAAATTTGTCAATTTTAAACTTTATCATTGTTAATTTGATTTTCTTTAATTTTTTACTTAATGAAACATTTTTATATGTATACATAATATTTACTTCAGTAAACTAAAATTTTTTCTTTTTCATCAATAAAAAAATTCTTAATGTCAATTATGGTGTGTCACCTATTTCCTTTTCATAGAAATAACAGAAAAATAGTTAAAGAAAGTTGAATTATTATAATCTTTGTAATATAAAAATGACCGTGTAATAATTCTTTTAATTTTTTATGAAAATTATTTAATAACTTAAAATTACTATCTCAGATTTTTTTGTATTTTTATTTTAATTATATTTATACTGATCAGCCTCTCAAAATAAAATTTCTGGCTTTGCCCCTAATTCAAGAGTCGCTAAATCAAAAACCAATAAAAGGTTATAGGCACTGGTGCTACTAATCGCATCTTTACAAAAGAACTTGATTTATTAAGGTGTGAAATTACAAGGAATCGAAGCTTTTAATCTCACCTAAGATAATCCAATCTCTATTATTCCATTTCAGATATGAAAATAGTCATTATGTTTTTTTATATGAGGACCTGTCTCAATGACAAAGACTCCAAAAGGAAGTAAGCAAGATAATTGAGATGGGTGTTCACATAGAAGATTGAACGGGGGAATTGTATTGTGGGCTTTACAAAGATGTTTTATTAGAGTCTATCTGGTTTTTCTGATGCGTAGGTTTAATTGATGCCCTGAGGAGGTTTCTCTCTAGCTGGAGTTTGCTATTCGATGCTTAAGTGGATTAGATGGTCTAACGCTTCATGGATTTTTCGTCTGTGGATGCTTTAACGATCCATTGGCAACTGTCTTTTATATGGTTTCTTAGGCGATGTTTCATGCGTTGCCATTGTAACCTTTATTCTAAAGTAGAGCCGGTTGAATATGATTGGTTCTTTAAGCTGCCCCCATGTATATAGGCACATTCATACTTCTTTCTTTTACGTTGTGCATATTTTTCTAATGTCGACGACCAATTAATCATAACAATAAAACAAATAAAAAATGCTTTATTTTCTCTCAAACTGCTTTTCTTTCTATCCAAGAAACTCAATATATATATATATATATATTTTTGCGTTATCTACAAGCCAATAAAAAGGAACATTTGAACATTCAATTAAAAACACAAAGGAAATAATTGAATCTAAGATTTAGCTAAATTGAT
Source organism: Adansonia grandidieri (assembly GCA_038382065.1). NCBI lineage: Eukaryota > Viridiplantae > Streptophyta > Magnoliopsida > Malvales > Malvaceae > Adansonia > Adansonia grandidieri. The sequence continues at coordinate 16,352 of JBBYHK010289294.1, read as the reverse complement.
TCATTTAATCATGATTAAAAAATGACATCAATTAATTTAAAATTTAATATCAGTATCTATAATATCATTCTATTTTAATATTACCATCCCCTTTATACCTAAAAAAGAATAGAAAAAGTAGAAAATTAGACAAAATTCAAAAATAATAAGACATAAAATGGTATCCCAAAGTTTTATGATCTAGACCTCCTTCCCTCACCTTGAAGTTAAAACCTATTTGAGAAAGTTAGCAATAGTCAACAAGAAAGGGAATTTTTATTGTTGATGAAAGCTCACAACACAAACGTACGTGCTTGCGAAGCCTTTTACCAAAAAGCTTAATTCCTTGCACTACAATCCATTGAAACATTATGTAAGACATGCTTTTTTGGTGAAAGCATTTGACCACTGCTAGCAAAAGCTATTAAATGAATATTACATTCATAATCATGGCTTCTCTTAACACCATATCCACCCAAAAAAAGAAACATCGATGCCTCAAGTTAGAGGTACATGTATGCATATATATTACGCATGTTTCCTTTAGAGTTCCTTATTGCTTTTGTTGTTTCTAAATGATAAAAATTGGCAGAGAAAGATTGCAAAGAATTGTATGATAACAAGATTTAGAAGGTTGAAAATTGAGATGGAAGAGATAAACATTGAGCAAGAACATATTAAAGAAGAGCAACGGCAATTCGAGAAAAATTCGAAGAAATAGAAGAAGAATGCGATCCACTAAGGAAAGAAACAAAGCAAATGATCCAATAGAGTGCTAAAACTCAAATCCGCCAAGCTCTCATGTTCAACATCCTCAAGGCATAACAAGCAGGCGATTTTGCTAAGGCTTCTCAATTAACTCAATTGCTTCCGTCAGTTTAATTCTTTACCATTTTTTTATTGGGCTTCCTAAAGAGAGATGAAATTAAGATAAATTTTCCTTCTTTATTTTTTTTTAGTGACATGATAGAACAGGAATGATCTGAAGCATGAAGTTGCCTTTAGTGATTGAAGTGCCTAAAGAAGTTGCTATGTTTATTAGAATATAACTTTGAACATAGATAAGTTTGGAGCCATGTTGATAATGTAGTATTTAAAGTAGATGTTTTTATTTACCAAACTTTAATTTGGATTAGTATTTCTTTTTAAATCAATTTGTATTTCAATTTGGTGGTCTATGGCAATAAAGCAACTATACTTCATGAACAGACTTTTATTCATTTTCATTCGTTTGCTTGTTGTCATAACGTGTCGACGCAAACTTGATGCACTAGACTTGGACCTTTTTTGTTCTTTTTGTGCCGTTGGAGACTAAGTTGACAGATTGAATCACAACCCTATTTAATCTTAAATAGTCATTATGAAATGATCATTTGATTTGAAGTCGCCACCAATCTATTTTGGCTAGCAAGATTAGTCACCTATCAGAATTCATCTTTTAATGATTAGAAAATCTTCGGAAGCAAACTTCAAGATCTACATTAAAGTCAAGATCACGCAAAAAGGGTTTGGAAGCTGGTTATGCACAAAGTGAGACACAAAAAGGATGTCCCATTACTAAAATAATCTATAAACCTCCTCCCATATACTAGGAGAAATTAATGGATTATTTTAACTCTTTAGATAGTGTCTTGGTTTTTTGGAAATATAGATTTTATTAATTAATAATAAAAAGACTCAATTTAGGATTCAATTTTGACAAAAAGTATAAATTTAATTTTAAAAAAGACTTAGTTCCCACAAAAGGGATGAAACATAAACTAACTAAGCTTGGTCTTAACATAGGTACAGACCTAAGCCTAAAGACTTGGTTTTCTACAAAAAGTATGAAACCTAAATGAAACTAAGAGTCGGTCTCGACAAAAGATATGGACCTAAGCCTACTGACTCTTGGTTTTAGTGGAAGTGATACTGTTACCCTAGATTGATAATTTTAAGCTTAAAAATGACCTAAAAGTGAAAATTATGAATAGGTTCCTAAACATTCTAAAATTATAAAATAATCCTTACATGGTTTAAAAGTGCATGAAAGGTTCCAAAACATGTAAAACTGCATGGAAAATTCAACCATGGACCCCATGAAGATTTGGCCAAGCATGAATGGCCTTAAAAAAAATTATAAAATTTGCAATTAAGTCTCTAAGGTTTGGCCAAATTATCAAATAACTTATAATGCAATGAAATTGATTCTAGAAAATTGCAAATGGACCCTGACTTTCAGCTACCCATGAAAGTGGCTTAGAAAATTAGAACTTTGCAAATTAACCCCTAATCTATTGGGCTAACCATGAAAAAACACCTAAAGGGTTTTAAAAAATTGGGAAAAACTATTATTTAGCCCTTAAATTATATTAACACTAAATCAACCCAAAATCATTTGAAAAATTAACAAAAATATTCATAAAAATTCTCTAAACCATTCAACCATCTTAAAATATTCTTTAAAAAAATATTTTTCACATGAAAACCAACACCATGCATGGCAGATAGATGTGGCAATTCATGTTGTCAAGTCATGTCTCATTTTTTATATGACATGATTACCTAACACATGAACATATCACAATTAACTAATCATGTTAAACCCTAAAGTACGAACACAACACAGGTTTTATTTATATTAAATGTGACACGACATGGTTAACATGTTTAAAATTCATTCATTTAAATTTTACTTGATATGACATGATTATAACATGATTAAAATTGATCTGTTTAGGTTTAATACAATATGACACAATTACAACATGATTATTATAGGTATAACATGATTAATACAAATAATAAGAACCACGATAACATGATTAGAATATGAATAACATGAAAATCTGAAAACATTATTAGGGCACAGTTTAATTAAGCCATGGCTGAGGCAACAAAGATCAACGAGGAAAACATAAAATAGAGTGACGATTAAAATTGAGGTAAGCTTAATCAACCCATTATTTCTAACTTAAGATCATATGAGGAAGCATTCAGCTCAGGTAGCCTGAAGGCTTTCTTTGTGACAGGGGTCTTTGTAATATGTTGGATTTTTAGCCGGTTAATAATCAAATTAAATAGTGAACCCAACCCCTAATCTTGGAAAGAAACTCTAAACAATAAAAAAGTTATCTAAGGACTTAAAGCCATGGATCTCAGATTTGCTTTTCTTTAGAGCTTTTTTTTTTAGGCTGACTAGTTGAAGAAAAAATTTGTAAAGCCAAACGTGATTGTTATTCAGAAACTAGGATTGAGACTCTTGACTATGAGAGACTCAGAAAAAATTTGTAAAAGCAAACGCGATTGTCATTCAGAAACTAGGATTGAGACTCTTGACTGTGAGAGATGCTGAGAAAGTGAGATGCTAAGTGCAGGCTTATTGCATTTTTTCTTTTTTTTTTTTTTACCTTTAGTTGGTTTGGCTTTCCCCGCTGCAACCTTGGTGCTAGGCCTTTTTATTTATTTCTTTTTTACTATTTTATAGTTAGTACTATGACTTCATTGACATTTTACTCTAATTTATTAATTATATTAATAAATTATATGTGTAATTGTATAATGTATAGTATATTAATATCTAAAATAATAAAAAGAGCAAAGTTTGCAGTATAGTTTTAATTAAACATTGATTTTAGTTAGTGTAGAATGAAAGTAACTAAAATTTAATATTTACATTTTAAAATTAAAAAGATAAGTATAACTTTTATGTTTTAAAATAAAAGAAGAAGTGTGTTATATTAAAATTATATTGTGTACATGAAAATCTTAATCATAAAGTTTTAACTAAGGGTTTGTATTTGATGTACTAACAGTGTATAGCTTCATACACTGTTAGTTAAACAAATCATGCCATATTATTAAAGGAAATGTGCTATATTAAAATTATATTGGGTATACGAAAATCTTAATCATAAAGTTTTAATTAAAGGTTTGCATTTGATATACTAATAGTGTATAACTTCATACACTGTCAATTAACCAAATCATATCATATTGTTAAAGGTTTTTTAAAATAAATATAAGTTATTTTTCATTTGAATAAGGTGGCATGATTTTCTTTACTAACAGGTCTATAAAGTTATACATTATCAGTGTATCAAAAATTAATCCTTCAATTAAATATTAAATTTAGTTAATATAATTAGTAATTTGTCAAAATTTCTTTAATTCGATGACTAGAAGCAAACAGAGATATATAGCTTAGAGAGTTCAAACAAAAAAATTGTATTTTTGCATCAAGCTCTCAAGGGACTCATTCAAGATTTACTCAAATTACTCAACAAAGAATATGAAATTTCATTTCAATCTTAAAAATTATTTTAAAATATATAAAACATTTATTAGAATAAATGTAGTAGCTTATTAATATTAATTAGTACTTCATGTTTCTTAATTACTAATTTACTACTTACTACTACAAATCTATAATCATCTTAATAATTGAATATGAAATTTAAAATATGAAACATATATTACTCTTAATTAATATGATTGAGCCATCCTTTAATTAATTTATTCTGAATTTATACTTCAAGAGTTGAAGTCACAAAATTTTTTAAGTAATTATTTTTTTTGTAAAAATTATAATTTAATTAATTTATAAGGTTATGATATGTTATTCTTATAATATATTTATACTTATTAAATTAACTTTTCTATTATATAATGATATTATAAAATCCTAGAATTGGATATTATATTTAAGCAATTATTTGTAACGATAATATATTGGAAATTATAAAAAGAATTTAAGTTTGTCCTACCTATTCTTTATCTTAACAATTATATTGTTACTAATAACAAAAGTAAAATGAGTATAATTAAATTCTTAAAATAGTTTTTATATATTAAATGAGTCTTTTAATTAAAAGTTTAAAATAATATTTATTTTTTATATATACTATATAATTTTATTGAAAATTAATGTGTTTTTATATATAAACATGTTAATTTAAATGTGTCTACTAGTTTATGATATGCTAAATTATCATGTTTTAAATGTGTAAACGAGTACGTACCAATAGGTTTACACATTTATGAAAAGATTGATTAATTGTTTATTAACCATGCCTTATACGTGTTGTGTGTGTTTTGCACATTTATGAAATGAAAAATTTTGTCATAAATGTCTCGACATGATTATGACTATTATAAACAAACTGTCTTTTAGTGATAGTCCAAAAACAATAGCTGAAACTCAAAAAACCATCACTATAAGTCTCAAAGACCTATACTAACACCTAAAAAGGCTATTCCGACAAAATATTAAGCATTGGTAATGTTAGTGTAAACCTTACAAGCTAATTGGATTTGCTTGTAAAGCACTAGCTTTTAGCTTTTTCATGTAAAATATATTATTATTAGATTAATGTAATGAGATATTACTTTATCCATAACTTTGATTATAAATTGTTATTAATAACTTATGAAGATAAGCCTATGAAACATATTAGCTTTGCAAACAGATTGTAAAGAGTTGTAATTGTGAGATTCTTTTGCATCAAAGCCATATTTCTAAAACCGTTCCTAATCGTCGTATTTTCAAGATAGGATATTGACAATGTACAAAGGCTGGCATATGTTAAGCCTCCATGCACATGATGCATGCAACTGATTTCCAGAGTTGAAGTATAGCTATATTTAAAGATTCCATATCAGTGCTTGTTATGGTAATAAGTTCACTGAACATGACCCGTTATGAGAGTTCCATTTAGTATTTCACTCAAATGTCGATGGAATGCTCTCATGTGTCAAAAGTTTAAGTAGTCCTTCAACTAGTGACACCAAGTTACCTTGTATGTAAATTAATATACTTAGATATCATCATGATTGGGTCCACTTTGATGGATGCCTAAGATAAGGTGGTTTGGGTATGTTACGAAGCATACTAAAGGTGGATAGGTGGTTCAAAGAGGATTCATCACCCTAAGTGATATGAGAGGACATATCTTAATTGTTCTTAGCTTGTGTTAACTTAAAAGTCAACCAAGACAATATTGATCATGGGGTTAACACATAGGGCCTACAGGACTAATATGGAAAGGGCTAAAAGTAGACATCGTACCATGCTTTTGCCTTTATTAGGATATATGATGAAAGGATTGAATTACATTGAGATACTATGCACTGAAAGGCTGGTCAAACCATATTTTCTCTATAGTATTTGGGTGATCGCGATGCATTACTAGATGTCCCTCGTAGGATATAAATAAAAATAATCTTAACTAAATTAGTTTATATTTATTGAAAACATGTTAGGGCCTAATGGGTGACACATATAGAGGTAATTTGATGGAATTAAAATGAGATTGGATTAAATCGTAAAGATATTGACCTCTAAGGGACTTAATTGAATAGTTTAATTAGTGCAGGGGCCTAAGTGCAATTATACCATAAGTCTAATGTGCACTAAACCCTAGCTGTACATGAACATGTTTTGCCATCCTTATGAATATGAGATTGATGCCTTTTTCATTCTAATCAAGTTTAGTTGCACGGCTAAAGTAAGCGAAAAGAAAAGAAAACGTTTCTCTTTTGGTTTTTATTAGACGAAAAAAGGTGCTCGATCAAGGAAAGGTTTAGAAAACCTAAACCTTTAGCACGACTCTCAACAAGACACAATCCTAACCTTATGAAGGTCTCCTGAGCCACCCATGTGGATTACCATTGAAGGTTGGACAATTGGAGGGCTTTGGTTTGCGACAACCGAGCTCAATATACATGAACAAGCAGAGATTGAATCTAAACGGGGATCTTGGCAATATCGGTTTGAGGTGTGATTTTTCGTTTTCATGTTCTTGAATTTTTAGATCAATTAAAGAGACGCAAGTTGATCCTTTAAGGAATTTGGCATGTTTATTTAATTCTTCCACTACATAATTTAATAATTGTTATTAAATTTATATAATTTTATTTGATTGAGCATGACTCAAATTCCAACCCTCATTGGTATAGGTTTATACCAAAAGGTTTATTGTTAAAATAGGGTTTAGGGTCAATACCAATAGTAATAAACGTCGTTAAATATCTCATTGTCGCTATAGTAACATATAATGATAGTAGATCATTCGTATGGGGTCTATTTTAAACATATTCCATTACACTTATAGCGATGGTTCAAATCGACGATATAGAGGCTATGATTTCATTGTACATTTATCGATGATCTGGTCTATCGCTATAGGTCACATTTTATTATAGTTTAGATAATCAATACTGATTTAATTATTTATAATTCTAATTCAATACATTTCAAAGTATTATAAGATAAGTATTAAGTTCAAAAAAATTATTAGATTTATGTGGAAATGTGTTGGACTTGGAGAACTAAATCAAATCACTTGCACCTATTATTACTGTTCGAAGCACACTCTAAGGCAAATAATATATATATATATATATATATATATAATACAAGGCAAAACAATCAAGCAAAGGCTGCATCACTTAGAAAACTTGATATTTTTACAAAAGCTATTGTTTCCATAAAATAAACTATACAACCTTTTATCATTGATTTGAAATAGTTCTTTAATTAATCTATTTTATATATAATTTTTTTGATTGAGTCTGTCATGAGTAAAATGACACTAACTCAAACAAAAAAATTAAATTAATATTATAAATAATAAATATTATATACATTAAGATTTTTCAAAAAATTAACTACTTCACTTAAAAAAACTTCCTACTTGTTTTAATTTTATCCTTTTTTTAGTGATACTAAATTTTGAGGTTTTAAACTTTGAATGGTGGCTAATGGCTATCCATTTCATCTTCTTAAATTAGATAAAACTTAGCAAAAACTATCTTTTTTCATCCATAAGAAAATAGGTAAAAGATTGTGATGATGCTCAGATTATGTTGCATCACTTCTACTAAAATGTTAGGTTTTTCTGAAGCTTAAATGATTTTTTTCCTAGACAACCACATAAATAGACCAATTAGAACTAATATAAATAGGATTTGGAAAAACCAAGCATTTCTTTCACTATCCTTTCATTTGAAGTTCAAACCCTAAAGAAATTTGTTGTTTGGCATTTATCCAATCAAGGAGCAATAATCAACTTTCAATGAAACAACAACTAAAGGCTTTTTTACTAAAATAATACAAAAATTATTTTTGTTTATGATTGTAGGTCGTTTGTAGACTATTTACCAAAATAGGCCAATTTTGAAAAGCTATTAAGAAATTGTCATTTCAAATACCGATTTCTCAACATGAAAAAAAAAATTTAAAATTTAGTTGGGAAATTGCCTAATCAAATAATGATTTCCCAACATCTAGTTGAGAAATTGCCATTTGATTAGGCAATTTCTTAATTTCTTATAAGAAATTGACAAATAAAATGTTGATTTCTCATCAATTGTAAAACCGGTGCATAATTGTCAATAAAATGACAATTTCCCAATGTAATTGCAAGACAATTGGAGCATTAGTTGGGAAATCGCCATATCATATGGTGATTTCCTAACATTGTGCATTTTTTTGTTTTTTTTATCACATCCGAAAATCGGTAAATCATCTAACGATTTCACATTTCATGACATAGTTTATAGGGTTTAGGTTTTACATTTGAAATGATGTGACTAATATATGAAAATTAGACTTTTTTTTTAAATAAAGAAAGTTGATAAGCCTAATGCAAGATAATCATTTTTTTTCTGATATGAAATAAATTAATGAGACTAATGAATGCAATCAGATTTCTTTTGTATGAAATAAGTTGATAAGACTAAGGCATAAGAATCAGATTCTTTCTAATATGAAAAATTTGATAAGACTAATGCATGAGAAAGGTGATCTCTGCTAATATAAAATAAGTTGATAAGACTAATGTATGAAAATCAGAGTCCTTCTAATATGGAATAAGTTGATTAGACTAATTCATGGGAATCAGATTCCTTCTAATATCATCTTTAGTTGATGAGAGTAATGCATTGATTGTAAATGTTAGACTGCAAAGATTATACTAATGCATGGGACAAATTCAGACATTTTGAATAGGAAAAAATCTTGTTGACTATGTTGAGATAAATATAAGTTCATCATTGTCATTTTTATTGTCATTTTCATTCTCAGCTGCTATTGTTGTTTTTTGAGTTTAGTGATAGTGCTTCTTCATTCTCTTCTTTTGTTTTCTTAGTTTTCAATTGTTAACATTTTGTTTAGAGTTATTTCCATCTTACCAATATGAGTAATAGATTTGTTGCACTTGTCTATTTTAATGGAGAAATTGTTAACAATGAAGAAGGTGTTACCTTTTAAAGTAACCGTTTTATAACTATTAGTATTGATGAAAACATGATAATAGAGGAATTAAAGGTAAAAATTGGTACAAAAATCAAAGCTACAACCAGAACCAGAGTATCAGATATCACGTATAGGCTTCCTATTTTTATGAAAAAAGGATGCGTTCGATATAGGACGTTCCCACTTGAAAATGATGATGATGGTAGATGCATGTTTGATGTTAATCAGCAATTTCCTAATGTCGGTGTAATTGAGTTATATGCCGACCTTGAGGATGTACATCATGATGTTAAAGCTTCACACATGCCTACTGCAGAAGTGCATATGTCATAGCCATTTGAGAATCCTAAATGTCAACCTCCTCTAGATGCACAAGTGGTGATGAATAATTTGTATGAATTTTTCATTATTCATATGTGTCACCAACAGTTCCTAGCGGGGAAAATGATGAGCTAAACAACTTTATAATAACAGACTCTCTAATTAAAGGTTTTGAAATGAATATGGAGGGCCAAGTTCATTTACTGTTGATCCTGAAGTGTCATATGGAGCCTATAGTGATTATGTTGGTGACTTTAGTGAGCTCGAAGAGTATGTTGAAGCTGATGATAGTGATGACAATCATGATCCATGCCTAGATATCAGTGGTGATATCAACACTACAAAATCCATACTTACATCTTCCCAAGGTGCATTTGGAACATGAAAAGGCATGTACAATCTCATATTTTGGTTTTTAGATTTAGCAAGTGACAGGTTCTGCATCTTTGGATATGCCTATTGATATCTCTTTCAAACTTGGGCCAGTAAAAATTTTCTTTGACTAAGGCCATATTTTTTTCGCATCCAAAGTGACCTACTAATCCTCCGTTGTGGGCCTCCCACATAATTGCTTCTCATAATGAGCATTAAGGAATGCAAAGAGTTTTTCCTCGAAATAAGAAACCTTCATGCCTGTGGAACTGCTGGAAAGGTTGTGCCTCTGTGTAATTCTATGTTTTATAAAAATCAGGACCATCCTGGTATTGCTCTTTGATAACTTCAAACCCAACAACTTTTGCTTAAAGAATAGTTAACAAAGTATAACATCAATTAAGTGCATCGGCTATAGAATTCAAGGTTCCTGCCTTGTGGTTGAGCAAGAATGGATAAGACTACAAAATTTCACTCTAAGCGACATATCTACAGTTGATCTTCTGTTGAGAATTCAGATGCTTGAGGGCTTCATGGTTCGAGTAGAGAATGAACTCCTTATTCAATAATTAATGACTCCAATGCTGTAAAGCTCAGACAATGGCATAGAACTCCTTATCATAAGTGGAGTATTTGAGTTTGGCCTCGCTTAACTTTTCACTGAAGAAGGCAATTGGATGTCCCTCCTGGCTCATAACGGCACCAATCTCAGTATTGAAAACATTACAGCTGACTTTGAACACTTGATCAAAATTTGGAAAGGCTAGCATAGGGGCTTCTGTCAAACGCTTCTTCAGTTCCTTCAAACTTTTCTAAGCTTGCTTTGTCCATTGGAACTTGCCTCCTTTGATGCAGTATGTAAGTGGTACGGCAATGCAGCTAAAATTCTTGATAAATCTCCTGTAGAAAGAAGCTAATCCATGGAAGTTTTAAACATCTTAGGTAGATCCTGGAATGGGCCAACTGTTGATAGCCTCAATCTTGCCTGGGTTAACTTAGACACCTTCAGCGGTGATGATATATCTTAGAAAATTCACTTTATTGGTCAAGAAAGAACATTTATTCAAGTTGGCATAAAGTTTCTACTTCTGAAGAGTCTGAAATACTTACCGTAGGTGCTTTAAGTGATCGTTAAGGTTCTTGCTGTAGATGAGAATGTCATCAAAGTAAACGACCATAAATTTCCCAATGAAGGGTTGAAGTATCTGATTCATCAAACGCATGAATATGCTAAGGGCATTTGTTAACCCAAAAGGCATCACCCTCCATTCGTACAGGCCATCTCTTATTTTGAAGGCGGTCTTCCATTCATCTCTAAGTCAAATTCTAATCTGATGATACCCCACTTTATAGGTCAATCTTAGAAAAAATAGTTGCACCATGTAGCTGATCTAACATATCATCAAGTCGAGGTATCGAAAATTGATACTTGATGGTGATCTTGTTGACTGCTCGACAATCGATGGACGTTCTCCAACATTCATCTTTCTTAGGTACAAAGAGTACAGGCACAACACAGGGATTAACACTTTCTCGGATTATATCTTTTTTTAACAACTCTTTAACTTGTCATTGAACTTTAGCATGTTCCTGGGGACTCATCTTGTAAGCAGGTTTATTAGGAATTACTACTTCTGAAATAAGGTCAATTGAATGTTGGATATCACGTTTGAGTAGCAGTCCAGGTGAAATTTCATCGGGTACAACATCTGAGAATTTAGCTAGCAATTGTTTAATTTCTGGCGAAATGGTGGTTCCTTCATTTGACTAAAGCAACAGGACCAATCCCATGGTTAGGGCTTCCACTTTCGTTACCTTGAATTGTTCCTTGGCAATTAAGAACACTAGTGGCTTGGACTAATTCTTGCCTTGGTTATATTCACTAGGTGGCAATGGTGCTAGCTTAATCTTCACTCCATCCTTTACAAAGGAATAAATGTTCACATGACTGTCGTATAGAGCATGGCGATCATATTGCCAAGGTCTCCCCAGTAGAAGATGACAGGCATCCATGGGAACAACATCACACCATACTTCATCTTGATACTTCTAGCCAATTGAAAAAGACACAAGGCATCGTTTAGAAACTTTTACCTCATATCCCTTGTTGAACTATTGTAATTTGTATGGATGTGGATGAACTTAAATGGATAGGTTTAGCTTCCTCACCATGTAGTTGGATACTATATTCTTACAGCTTCCATTGTCAATGATTACATCACATACTTTTCCTTAGGTAGTACAACGAGTGTGGAAAATATTGTGACGTAGCCATGACTCCTCTTTTGCTTGTGCTGTGTGCTAGCTTCACCTGATCACCAGTGTTTCACTATGGTTGGTGGGCGTGACTTCTTCATCAAATACTAACTCTTCATCAAATACGTGCTCATCTTCTTTTTCAGATTCTACATAAGCTTCCCCTTTAATAATGGTGACAACCTTGCAGTTGGGACATTCTAAAGCAATGTAGTCGAAACCTTGGCATTTAAAGCACTTAGGTGCTTTGGAGCTAGATTCTCTGGCAGCTTTAGGTGGAGGCTTGCTTGAAGAGTTGGGTTGCTGAACTGGAGTCCTACAGACATCAGAAGAATTCTTGGTAGAGGAAGGAGGTCGGCAATAAAATCTTCTAGGTAACTACTTCTCAACATGGATGGCTAGATGAATGACGTCGTCTAAAGTCTAGTATTGTTGAAGCTGGACCTGATGGGTGATGTTAGTGTTTAACCCTCTAAGGTTGGCTATTGTTTGCTCCTCTTTTTCTTGGATGTCACATTTCATCATGAGCTTTTCAAATTCCCTGGTATATTCCTCTACAGAAAGAGTCTATTGGTAGAGATTATGTAATTGAAGAAAATAATTTTGATAATAATGTTCAAGTAGTAATTTACGTGTAAGCTCGCGTCGCATCTTTTCCCACATTTGAATCTTGCTTTTCCCTTCACGCTCATGCTTCCTCTTAAGATTTTCCCACCATATAAAAGCATGCTTCTTAAACTTGATGGCAATAATCTTGACTTTTTGGTTCTCTGGCACCTTTTTATATTCGAACACTCGCTCAACTATTTGGAGCCACTCTATGAACTCGTTTAGTTAGAGTTTCCTTTCAAAATCTGGAATGTTTACTTTGATATCGCTATTGCGAACTGTCGATCTTCGAGGTTAAGGATTGCTGGCTGACAAAGTGTCGCTATTATCCAAATCATCTTCTATTTGCTCTCCTTGTGCATCCAACTAGGCTCGTTGAACATTCACCATCTCTTGTAGTTATTGAACTTGTCGTCTCAATTCTTCTATCTCAACTTCATGCATAAATCTTCGTCTTAAAGGCATATTGTAGGTTACTGAAAACAAGGGGTATGGCTTAAGGGTGAAAGTAGTAATTAAGTTCAAAAGTTGGGGTCAAAATAGAATTTTAAGAAATTTAGGGCTTGGGTGTAATTCAAGAAATCAAAGGGTTAATTTGTAATTTTGAAAAGTTTAGGGGTTGATAAAAAATTTTGAAAAGATAAGAAGTTGTATTGAAATTTTGAATAGCTTAGGGGTCAGAGTGTAATTAAGGAAAAATATGTTGACTGGGTGATGATGTGGCAGTTAGGACACATGGCAGGTGATGGTTGCGTGACATGCTGATGATTGAAAAAAAGGCTGACGTGGATGATGATGTGGTGAAAATGACACGTGGTAGGGTATAGCTGGATGATGTGGCGATGACTGGACAACTGTGCTGACTGGGTGATGAACTGGTGAAAGTGACACATGGAAAAAATAGATGGATGACATGGCGATGACTTGACAACTAGATTGATTGAGTGATGATGTGGTAGGAAAGACACGTGGCAGATGCTGGTTGGATGATATGTCGATAACTAAACAACTGTGGTGATTGGGTGATGATACGGTGGATGTGACACATGGTAAGTTAAATGTGGATGATGTGCCACTGACTGGACACATTAGTTTGACATGGCAGCTAATGTGGTTATCTTCAACCTCTGGCTGGCGCGTGGAGAGCGTAACCGACGCATGGTCTTCTGACAATGGCGCTTTGGAGCGCGTGCAATACCTTTCGATGATGAAACTTTGTAGTCCAAGGTTGTTCAACCTCCTAAGCACAATGGAGACCTTCTTTTGGCTGAAAAATGACCGAAACTATGAATTTCGAAGGTGACAGTGACGACTATTGTCAGACTACTTCAATGTCTTCAACTTCAGGTTGTTTTTCAAATAGTCCCCATCTCTGAAACTCAGCTCTGACACCAAAAATGGCTCAGAAATTAGAAGAGAGATATTAATCTCAATTGAAAGAAGAGAATTTTTTATTTCTTGATGCTGAATACAATGGAATAACCCCTATTTATACTAGTTTCATTGGGGGTTATGATTTGTACTCTTAGAAGATAACTCCTAGAGGAGATTATCAGTTACAAGATAATTTGATTTTTATCCAAGATTATTAGTTACAAGAGGATATTATTTTGTGACCCTTATCAGTCTATAGAAGATTATTCTCTCAATCTAGATGGGAGAAGTCAATATGTTATCCTGACATTTTTCAAATCTATTGTATGCCAACAAAAATAATCTTTGGAATAAATCCTTGAGAACCTTACCACCCACCCATTATGCTTGTTTTGTTGTTTGAGCATATATGCCAAATACCCTTCGACTGGTTCCTAGATATTTAAATTGCAATTGTTAATGTGATTTTGATTTTATTGTATTTTTTATAATTGTAAACATAAACAGATCATGCTCATTAAAATTATCATCGCCATTGTGATTATTTTTTGTTTTGTAGAATAATAATTTTACTATAAATAGTGCTACATTTACTCATCTCATATGTTCATTTCACACACTTTTTATCTATGGACTTACGTGAAAAGTATAAAAACTTTTATAGATTATAACAGAATATTAAGAACTTATATAAGTGAAATAAGGAAAATATTTTATGAATATATAGTATTCCCTTTTACTGTAATTTTTTTTATTTTTAAAAGTTTAATGCTATCATAGTAATATTTTTATTGAAAATTTTATGAAATTTGAACTTAATATATTATTTGCGTGTGTGTATATATAATAAAATAAATCCAGTGTAAAATATAACATCAATTGACCTTCCAAGATAAACTGTGAAGATCTGCCACTGTTATAACCAATAGCTTCGCGCATTTAATTCTTTTCCTGCTTTCAAATTCCAATTGCATAATCGCTTGAGTGCGGTGAACAAAGCATGTCGTTGCTTCTTTGAACAAAGCATGCATGTAAATATGCATGTACCGCATCAACAACATTTTAAACGCGATACAACTACAACATGCCAGCTTTAGGATTTGGATGTTGCTACTCTTTATTACTATATTAATATGCCAGCTTTTTCGGCAGATAACCTTTTTTTTCATATGTAACTTCTGTTTATTTGAATGTTAAACGCGATACAGATACAACATACTAAGGCTCAAATGGCAGCTTTAGGATTTGTTTGACCGAATGATGCAATAATTTTTTTGAAATACGACGATGCATTAATTTGTTAAGATAAACTAAAATACTTCTATTAGAGACTATGTGGTGGGATCCTCTGAAGGTGATCATTTTGTTCCTCCACGTTGTTGCTACATGCTATCGCTTGCTATTATTTCACTGAAAAAAGAAAAAAGGAAGGAAAATTTTTTCAAGCTTTTGTTCTAAATTTTTTTTTCAAGCGTATGCAAAACAAAACAAAACAATGATATATGAAATCAACCGTAGCAATTGAGTGATCTGAGCAGCCTTAACGAAATCGCCTTCTTGTCGTGCCTTGACTATATTAAACATGAGAGCCAGACGAAGTTGGGTAAAGGCACTTCGCTTTATCATGAACTTAGTTTCTTCCTGTAATATTTCACACTCCATTTCAATTGCCTTAAGTTTCTCTCGAACTTCTGATTGTGCTTCTTTGATAACGATCTGCTCCTTGCTAATCTCTTCCATTTCTTCCTTTAACTGTCTGCATTTTGCCTTCAGATCATGTCGGGTATCCTTTTTCTTCTAGCCATTGAAAAATTACGAAGGCACTGTTAGAAGCTTGGTCAAAACATAACATGCAAGCATAGGCTAAGTCAAGATATAATTTTTGAGAGATCAAAGTAAAATTTTTATTATTATTATTATTTACTTAGAAAATGCCTAAATATAAAGAGTTTTTGAGGAAAAGGGGCCAAGGCCCTTGCCTATCCCCCACATCAGGCTATCAGCCTCTGCATGCAAGTTTCAGCCAATAGTCATGCAAAATTAAGCAAAATTCCTGAAGAGATATAATGATCTATATATAAAAGATTGTCTCCTTAGGACTAGAAATTTATTCTTGGCATGGCTTCCTCATCTTCTTCATGCTGCTTATATGCACGTTTGCAATCTCTTTTCAAATGAACAAACTTCTTTGGCTTAAAATATATAT
>JBBYHK010289184.1:0-27370 GCA_038382065.1 Adansonia grandidieri | reverse complement strand
TTGTGTCATGGGGCTTCAAGCAGCCATTGAGAGGAATGTCAAGATATTACAGGTGTTCAGTGATTCGGCCTTAGTCATCTACCAATTGAAAAGAGAGTAGCAAACTCGTGATGCCAAGCTAAAGCAGTATAAGAAGCTAATAGCAGAGCTCAAGAAAGAATTTGATGATATTAGTTTTCAACACTTACCTTGAGAAGAGAACCAAATAATTGATGCTTTGGCTACCTTGTCATCTATTTTTAAAGTCAACCAGGAGTCAAACATTGCTTCTATCCATATGAGCATCTGCACAACTCTGGTTCATTATCATAGTGTCAAAAAAGATAAGGAAGGCCCACCGTGGTACTATGGCATCCTTTGTTACATCAAGGATTAGCAATATCCCAAACATGCAATTGAAACTAATAAAAAAAGACTATCAGAAGGCTGGCTATGGGATTTGTTCTCGATGGAAAAATCTTATACAGACGGAGTCATGATCAAGTATTGCTCAGACGCGTTAACACTCCTGAAGCCAAAAAGATCCTAGGAGAAGTTCATGAAAGATTTGTGGCACACATGCTAATAGTTATCAGATGGCCAAGCAAATCATGAGAGCGGGTTATTACTGGCTAACCCTCGAGAGAGACTACATCAATTACGCCCGAAAATGCCATAGGTGTCAAATCTATGTAGACAAGGTCAATGTCCCTCCAATGCCACTTAATGTTATGACAGCCCCATGGCCTTTCTCCGTGTGGGGCATGGATGTGATTGGGCCAATCACCCCTAAAGCTTCCAATGGACATCGTTTTAGCTTGGTAGCAATCGACTATTTCACTAAATGAGTGGAGGTTACCTGTATGCTAATGTCACTAGATCGATCGTCTATAACTGTGTCAAGCAGGACATCATCTGCAGATATGGCCTCCTAAACTAAATCATCATAGACAACGCAAGCAATTTAAACAATAAAATAATGCAAGTGGTCTATTCATAGTTCAAGATCTAGCATCATAATTCTATCCCTTATCACCCAAAAATGAATAGGGCAGTCGAGGTAGACAACAAAAACATTAAAAGAATAGTTAAGAAAATGACCGAGACTTACAAAGACTATCATGAGAAGTTATACTTTGCACTTCATACCTATCGGACCTCAGTTCATACTTCCATGGGTGCTACCCCATTTTCTCTTTTCTATGGGATGGAAGCTATATTGCCTATCGAAGTTGAGATCCCTTCTCTCAGAGCTTGATGGAAACCAAACTTAAAAAAGCTGGATAGGTCAAGAACAGATACGACCAGCTCAATCTCACCGAGGAAAAACACATGAAAGCCATCTGCCATCGTTAAATATATCAAAGATGCATGATCCGAGCCCATGACAAAAAGATGTGCCCATGATAATTTAACTCAAGCAAATTGGTATTGAAGAAGATCCTCCCAATTCACAAAGATGCACAGGGCAAGTGGACCTTTAATTAGGAAAGACCGTATGTCGTGAAGCAAGCCTTCTTTGGAAGGGCCCTAATCTTGTCAGAAATGGATGGCAATGTCTTGCCCAACCCAATCAACTTAGATTCCATCAAGAAGTACTACATGTAGAGGGTGAAAACCTGAAAAGGCATCCTTCAAAAAACAAAGAGAAAACAAAAAAAATAAAAACAAAAAAGCAAACAACAAAAAAAAGAGCAAAAAAATAAAAGAAAAGAGAAAACAAAAAGAGGTCCAGATGAAAATTCAAAAAGGGCATCTGGATAGCCAACCTGACTACAGTTGAAAACCTATAAGGGCAACTTGAGAAGATCAATTTTGATGGGGCATAAACTAAGAGTACCTACAAGACAATGCAAAGCATTCCTAGAGATCTTTCGAAGATCAGCTCATACTAGTCATATTTATTGTTCGAGAAAGATCCTGAAAAGCACTTAAAGAACATCCATGCCATAATTATCGAAGGCATCTTTCGCCCAAAATATCATACTTTTTACCACCGAATCACTTATTTGTCAAATAGTATACCAAGTTTTATCTCTTTGTTGTTATGAATAAATATTGCCTTTTTTCTTTTCACCCTTGTACAATTCACATTGCACTTGTCATTTAGTTGATAATGTTTGATAATTAGCTAAAATATGCATCCGGATATCTTGATATTACATTAAAAGGAAAAGAAAAGCATAGGGAACCCTGCTCACGCCTGGATTGTCAAAATCACGGACTTTTCTTATCCAAGCACCTATCCGGCATGACCATACATCAAACCATTTCTAGCTTTCACAAGCCATATCTCAAGAAAAACCATTTTAAGCTAACCAAAAATTGACCTATGTGCTCTATCAGAATCCTATCGAAACCAGAGACATCAACCTAATCGATCAAACATTCTTCAAATTATTAGTAATGCCTTCTAATTATCAAGATAATGATTGAGCCTGAATTGGGAAATGCAATAATCCAAATTCTTGAGAATAGATTTTTGTCATATCCCTAGTAGAGTCAGGACAACCTACGATCCCTAGTTAAATCAGGAAAAATTCCAATCCATGGTTAAACCAGGATGGATTGCCATCCCTATGAGAGTCTGAATGACGTACAAGAAAAACTAAAGTTATCTCTCGTATTAGACTTCATATCATGCAATCATGATCGCATTCCACATCATTCATTCACATTACCATCGTACATCATCATTTTTACAATATCAATCTAAGCCATGTTCATTGAACCTCTAAGGAATTCTTGGTAAGTACTCTAAGCTTTGCAAACCAAGTGTCATTTAGGTTAGGTTCTTTTCTCCTCATCCCTCATGTCAAATCCTTTTTATCAAGAAACTACTGTCAAAAGGCCAGTGTCAAAAAAATTGTTGTCCAAAAATAATTATCAAAAACTTTTGTCATGAAAATTCGTTAGAAGCTTTGCCAAGCATTTTGTCAAGAACTAGTGTTAAAACCCTTTCATCGAGAAATTTTGTCATGAACTTTTGTTAAGAAAAACTTGTATTAGAAGTTTTATATAAAAAAAAAAAAACATTGTCAGCACCTTTTCAAAGCCCACAAGTCAGTGGCACCCTTTTAAGGACCACAAGTCAGAGGCACCTTTTCAAAGCCCATAAGTTAGTGGCACCCTTTTAAAGCCCACAAGTTAGTGGCATTTTTTCTAAGCCCACAAGTCAGTGGCACCTCTTCAAAGCCCTCAAGTCAGTGGCACCCTTTTCAAGACCACAAGTCAGTGGCACATTTCCAAAGCCCATAAGTCAGTGGCATTCTTTTTAAAGCCCACAAGTTAGTGGCATCTCTTCAAAGCCCATAAGTCAGTGGCACTTCTTTAAAGCCCACAAGTCAGTGGCACCATTTTAAAGCCGACAAGTCTGTGGCATTTTTTCAAAGCACACAAGTTAATGGCATCATTTTCGAAGCCTACATGAGCTAATGGCACCCAAGTCTAAGTCAAAGCCCACACAATTGGCAGCACCCGAGTCAAAACCCACACAAGCTGGTGGCACCTAGTCTGAGTCAAAGCCCACATGAGCTGGTGGAATCTAAGTCTAAGTCAAAGCATGCATAAGTTAGCAGTACCCAAGTCAAAGCTTGCATAAGCTAGCGACACTCAAATCAAAGCCCACACGAGCTGCTGGCACCCAAGTTTAAGTTAAAGCCTGCATAAACTAGCGACACCCATACCAAAAAAAATCCATGTTACTCTGTACGTGCCAAGGGGTTTAAACCTTAGAAAACCTAACACCCTAGTAGGGAAGTAAACCCTACAAAATTCACCTAAACCTCTATTAGGATTGCTGCTAATACACTGCACTTATCACAATGAAGTTAATTACATTTATTTCTTTGCAGGTGTTCTAGGGAGTGTCGCTCCACCCCGAATAAAATAGTGTCTATTTGTCTTTGCCCTATTCCTAATTCATAGCAACAGTCAAAGAAGGGTAGGTGTAGACACCTTATTTTGTCCGAGCTAATTTTTTTAATAATATGGCTTATTTTCCATGGTCCAGGCCTTTTTTACTCATCCACTAATAATCAAAAACTTAATTTTAACTTGTTTCTTTACATAAAAAAAAGATCGAAACCCATATCAAATTATGAATTTAGACTTTTGAATTAATCAAAACATTTTTTTGAAGTCTAAATTAGATTAAAAAGGTCAATGTCATATGATCACCCTACTCCTTCCTAGTTTGTTGGCTAAGATCACCATCAGCCACCCTATTTGCTGGAAAATTATTTCAGCATTTAAACCAGCCACCCTATGTCCATAACATTGGTAGCAAGTTGCTCCTTACAACCACTCTATAGCCACCAAGCTGACACCACTTTGTCCCCCTTGAGAAATGACCAAAAACACCTCTAAATTTGCTCCAAATGCTGGTATAAATAGACCACTTATATCTCAGCTAAAAAAGGTTAGATTCCAGCTCATTTTTAGCTTCCAAAACACATTCCTACACCAAGAAAACCAAATCTTGTAACTTCACTCAACACCTAAAAATAGCCCTAAAACACTCACTCTTAACCATTACACATTCTAAAAATCACCTTCATCCATACCAGAACCAAAACCTCATTATTTCTCTCTTTTTCTTCCTTATTAGCAACAAGAAAAAGAGGGAAATTCAAGCCATCTCTACTGCTTCAACTATTTGGCCAAAAATTGAAGTTTGTTGCTATAATCTCCATATTTATGTCACCTTCTTAGGATTAGCATGCATTATTGTGGCTTTTGGTTGTGGTAGTTTAAGATTTGGATACCCTAATGCCCCTTTGATGTGCAAAATACCTCATTTCATCCTCATTAGTTTGATATCTCTAGCTCATGCATTTTATGCCATATCCATGCATCTTGTTATCTTTAATCCCTGTATGAATCATTATCCTAACACATTTCAAACACATTTATATATTAGCTTGCATGAATCATTATCATTTTCAGCATTCATAACATTTTCTTGTCAAAACACATAACATTTTCTTTGTCTAGACCATTGGTAAAGTTAGCATCCCCATTCATGTTATGTGCCATTCCCTTGTATGTTTATGGTCTTCCCCTTGTCAAAATGCATGTTTGATGGCTATCAAAAACTGATTTTCAAAACCTCCCCAAGCCGAGCATGTTAACCTTAATCAATAAGGACAAGCATGAACTTAGCATTTTCCTTAAAGTTAGCATAAAAAAATCTTAGGGACAATTAAGTTTTCCAAATCTAGAATCTTGATTAAACGAGCTCAAATCTTTTGATTTTCCAATAAAAATGGCCTTGCGCTCATTCCCAAAATGTTCGTGCCTTGTTTTTGAGTTAAAACCTTGAATAGTGTGATCAATAGGCTGTTTCATCATCCCAAACTACTTCGAGGCTGTGCAAATGAGTTCATGATGCTTATGCCACCCTTTTTCTTCAATCATGGACGTTTGAATGTCAATGACTCAAGTTTGGGCCCATAAACATAAAAAAAAGAAATATCCCCTGCTTTGCTTTATCCCCTTCTAGTAGCATAACTGTTGCAAATTGAAAAATCACTTTAAAATCCTAAATGATTTTTCATGAATTTTTTGATATTTTCTTTTCAAAATGTGTTGAATTATCTTTAAAACAATGTCTTATTCACCCCCAGGTCATTTCGGATGAGAGAGTTATGATTTTTCAAATCTAAACCGTCTAGAACCTCTAAAATCTAAGCATGTATTCTAGCTGGGCCACTTAGACCCACTAAATGATCTTTCCAAATTTTTCAAACATTTTTCCTAAAAGATTCATGAAATTTCCTTTTCAGAAAGGTATTGCTTGCAATATTTTGATACCAAATGAGTCCAAGGTGAGTTTTCAAATTTTGACACACCTTGTCCCTCATATGCTCTACCAGCAACAAGATCAATCTAAACTAGAAAATTTATTTCCATAGAAAGTTACTTTTTAGGATATTGAGAACACTTTTAGATTGACCTTCATCGAGTTACAGTTATAATGATGTCTTGTCCACCATCTAAAGCCTTCAAACCAATTTAGAATAAATTTAGGAAGTGGGATAGCGTGATGCTGTCCCTATTTTCAGCTATGGTTAAAATTGAGTTATTTTCTTGAACTTCATCTCGAGACATTCGAATGTCACCATTGCACCTCGATCAGGCTCGAGAACATGCTTTGACCTCCCATAAGCTCATATTAATGCACAAACATACTTTACAACTTTACCATCCTTATTCACAATAATTTCCTTTGTCAAAAGTCATCAAAATGCTCACTCATTTTCTAAATCACAATGTTTTGTCAATTTAAGTTTTCAAACTTGACTTCCCTAAAAAGTGTCAGACGTGTCACTTTTGGGGATACTACAACCATAACCTTCTAAGGGGATACTCCAACCTGCTTTTCAAAATTGTCAAAATTTAAAAATCTTCCTATGTCAAAATTATTTGTCATCCACGGGGATACTCCAACCCTATCATTCTGAGGGGATACTTTAACCCTGTCTTTTAACTACAATTAAATTTTTCTCCTTCTCAGACTTCCATGAATATGTTAAACAAACCTCGTTTAATTAAGAAACCTAGATGCATCTCAAAAATTGCCAATTTGATTATTCTCAGATAATCGATGGCAATTGCGAGATAAATTCCAATAGTCCATCTATTTTCTTTATCATTACATTGAATGATCCATGTTATGCTACTTCATTTATTACCTTACTAACATGATTTCTTTGTGATGATTATTTGCATTCATGTTTTCCAATCATTTCAAATAAAACTAAAGTAATATTCTGTGTGAGTATCTCTCTAGTGCCTAAAGTGGAATATTCCATTTTTCAAAGTAAAATCCATAGGTCATTTTTATTGAAAATCTCTATATTCCCTGTCTCTCTTGGGGTGTATATACGATTAAATCTTTTCATTAAAACTTGGATTTATATTTCTATAAAATTGATGCATTAAAAGGGGTTATATCGAAATAGTGATGAGTTAAGATTGAAAGAATCAAAATCAAGATAAGACATAGCTAGTAAGGTATCGATTTCGTGCATCACGAAAAGGTTCATACCTCATCGTGTGTAACCAACTCCTAAATCCAAATATGAATCTTTGTACTACGTAGAATACGGGATCAATATTTTGATTTTCGTAACTCAAAACATAGGTTTCAATAGGCATCCGATCATGCCTAGCCTTAAATGATCGATGGTGACTCCATGCATTGGCCATGTCATGATGGTCATCCAAGACCAATAAGATGAGCGATTCATCTTATGGTCCCCTTCACTGTATCACAAGTCAAAAATTCGCACATTCTCATTCTCATTACATCGCAAAAGAAAAATCTCGATCAAGAAGACATTTCCAAGTCAGGAAATATTTTAAGTTGTATGCACCCATAGATCTGTAAGGATCCATCCCAGGGTACGTTGTGACAGGCACTACAATCTTGTTCTCCACATTGGGATACATGATATTGATGCTTAGGATTTACGAGAAAAGCTTTTCTTTTCACTATTTTCCTTATAATCAAAGTTCATCTGAGAAATGAGACAAACATGGAGACTCAAAATAATCTCCATTCTTTTTGGTATTGGCACTACAATCATGTTCTCCAATTGAGATACATAGTCTTGATGCTTTGGATTTGCAAGAAAAGCTTTCTCTTAACCATTTTCCTTATAATCAAAGATCATCCGTGAATTAAGACAAACTTCGACATGCATAATAAACTCCATTCTTTTTGTTATTGGCAATACAATCACGTTCTCCACACTGGGATACAATGTATTGATTGTTTGGATTTGCAAGAAAAGCTTTTCTTTCCACCATTTTTCTTATAATCAAAGTTCATCCATGAAATGAGACAAACCAAGATGTTCATAACAATCTGCATTCTTTTCGTTGTTGGCATTGCAATCATGTTCTCCATATTAGGGTACACGATATTGATGCTTTGGATTTGCAAGAAAAGCATTTTTTCCACCATTTTCCACATAATAAAAGCTCATCCATGAAATGAGACAAACTTAGACACTCATAATAATCACCATTTTGTTATTGGCACTATAATCATGTTTTCCTAATTGGGATACACGATAGTGATGCTTTGGATTTGCAAGAAAAGCTTTTCTTTCCACCATTTTCCTTATAATCAAAGTTAATCCGTGAAATGAGACAAACGTGGAAATGAATAATAATCTCCATTCCCTTTGTTATTGGCACTTTAATCATGTTCTCCACATTGGATACACAATATTCATGCTTTGGATTTGCAAAAAAAGCTTTTCTTTCCACCATTTTCCTTATAATCCAAGTTCATCTGAGAAATGGGACAAACCTAGATAGTCATAATAACCTCCATTCAATTTGTTGTTGGCACTAGAATTATTTTCTCCATATTGGGATACATACATTGATGCTTTGGAGCTGCAAGAAAAGCTTTCTTTCCACCATTTTCCTTATAGTCATAATTTATCCATGAAAAGACACAAACTTGGACACTCATAATAATCTCCATTCTTTTCGATGTTGGCACTACAATCATGTTCTTCTCATTGGGATACACGATATTGATGCTATGGATTTGCAAGAAAAGCTTTTCTCTCTACCATTTTCCTTATAATCAAAGTTTATCTGCAAAATGGCATGAACTTGGATACTCATAATCATCTCCATTCTTTTTATTGTCGGTACTACAATCATGTTCTCCTTATTAGGATACATGATATTGATGCTTTGGATTTGAAAGAAAAGCTTTTTTTTTCCACCATTTTCCTTACAATCAAAGTTCATTAGTGAAATGAGATAAACATGGATAATGATAATAATCTCCATTCTTTTTGTTATTGGCACTACAATCATGTTCTCCACATTGGGATACATAATCTTGATGCTTTGGATTTGCAAGAAAAGCTTTCTTTCCACCATTTTCCTTATAACCAAAGATCATCCGTGAATTGAGACAAACTTAGATACTCATAATAAACTCAATTCTCCATATTGGGATACACGATATTGATGCTTTGGATTTGAAAGAAAAGCCTTTCTTTCCACTATTTTTTGCATAATCAAAGTTTATCATGAAATGATACAAACTTGGATGCTCAGAATAATCTCCATTTTTTTATTGTTGGCACTATAATCATGTTCTCCACATTGGGATACATGATATTGATGCTTAGGATTTGAAAGAAAAGCTTTCCTGTCCACCATTTTCCTCATAATCAAAGTTCATCCGAGAAATAAGACAAACATGGATACTCAAAATAATCTCTTTTCTTTTTGTTATTGGCATTACAATCATGTTCTCCACATTGGGATACATGATCTTGATGCTTTGGATTTGAAAGAAAAGCTTTCTTTCCAATATTTTCCTAATAATCAAAGATCATCCGTGAATTGAGACAAACTTAGATACTCATAATAAACTCCATTTTTTTGTTATTGGTAATACAATCACGTTCTTCACATTGGGATACATGATATTGATGCTTTGGATTTGCAAGAAAAGCCTTTTTTTCCATCTTTTTTCATTTAATGAAAGTTCATTCGTGAAATGAGACAAACTTGGATGCTTATAATAATCTCCATTCTTTTCATTGTTGGCACTATAGTCATGTTCTCACTCTAGGGTACATGATATTGATGCTTTGGATTTGCAAGAAAAGCTTTGTCTCCACCATTTTCCACATAATAAAAGCTCATCCAAGAAATAAGACAAACTTGGATACTCATAATAATTTCCATTTTTTATTGGCACTACAATCATGTTCTCCATATTGGGATACACGATATTGATGGTTTGGATTTTCAAGAACAGCTTTTCTGTCCACCATTTTCCTTATAATCAAAGTTCACCTGTGAAATAAGACAAACATGGATACCTATAATAATCTCTATTCCTTTTGTTATTCACAGAACAATCATGCCCTCCACTTTGCTATACATGATACTGATGCTTTTTGGATTTGCAAGGAAAGCTTTTCTTTTCACTATTTTCGTTATAATCAAAGTTCATTCAAGAAATGAGACAAACATGGATACACATAATAATCTCCATTATTTTTGTTATTTGCACTACAATCATGTTCTCCATATTGGGATACACGATATTGATTCTTAGGATTTGCAGGAAAAGATTTTCTTTCCACCATTTTTCTTATAATAAAAGTTTATCCGTGAAATGAGACAAACTTGAGTGCTCATAATAATCTCTATTCTTTACATTGTTGGCACTACAATCATGTTCTCCACATTGGGTACATGATATTGATGCTTTGGATTTGCAAGAAAAGCTTTCTTTCCACCATTTTCCACATAATAAAAGCTCATCTATGAATGAAATGAACTTAGATACTCATAGTAATCTCCATTTTGTTATTGGTGCTACAATCATGTTCTCCTCATTGGATACACGATGATGATGCTTTGGATTTGCAAGAAAAGCTTTTCTTTCCATCATTTTCGTTATTATCAAAGTTCATTCGTGAAATAAGACAAACCTGGGTACTCATAACAATCTCTATTCTTTTTGTTATTGGCACTATAATCATGTTCTCCACATTTGGATTCATGATAGTGATGCTTTGAATTTGCAAGAAAAGCTTTTATTGGCGCCATTTTCTTTATAATCAATGTTCAACCATGAAATGAGACAAAAAAGGATACTCATAATAATCTCTATTCCTTTTGTTATTGGCACTACAATCTTGTTCTTCACATTGGGATACACGATACTAAGGCTTTGGATTTGTAGGAAGAGCTTTTCTTTTCACCATTTTCCTTACAATTAAAATTTATCCGAGAAATGCAACAAACTTTGATACTCATAATAATCTCCATTCTTTTTTATATTGGCACTATAATCATGTTTTGCTTATTGGGTACACGATAGTGTGCTTTGGATTTGCAAAAAAAGCTTTTCTTTCCACCATTTTCCTTATAATCAAAGTTTATCCATGAAATGAGATAAACCTAGATACCTATAATAATCTTCGTTCTTTTTCTTATTGGCACTACAATCACATTCTCCATATTGGGATACACGATATTGATGCTTTGGATTTGCAAGAAAAGCTTTTCTTTCCACCAATTTCCTTATAATGAAAGTTCATCCATGAAATGAGACAAACGAGGATACTCATAATAGTCTCCATTCTATTCGTTACTAGCACTATAATCATGTTCTCCACATTGGGGTACACGATATTGATGTTTTGGACTTGCAAGAAAAGCTTTCTTTCCACTGTTTTTTGCATAATAAAAGCTCATCCACGAAATGAGATGAACTTAGATACTCATAATAATCTCCATTTTGTTATTGGCACTGCAATCATGTTCTCCTCACTGGATACACGATAGTGATGCTTTGGATTTGCAAGAAAAGATTTTCTTTCCATCATTTTCCCTATAATCAAAGCTAATCCGTGAAATGAGATAAACATGGATGCTCATAATAATCTCTATTCCTTTTGTTATTGGCACTACAATCATGTTTTCCACATTGGGATACATGATATTGAGGTTTTGGATTTAAAAGAAAAGCTATTCTTTCCACCATTTTCCTTATAATCAATTCATCCAAGAAATAAGATAAACCTTGATACTCATAATAATCTCCATTCTTTTTGTTATTGGTGCTACAATCATGTTCTCCCCATTGGGATACACGATATTGATGCTTAGGATTTGCAAGAAAAGCTTTTCTTTCCACCATTTTCCTTATAATCAAAGTTCAACCATGAAATGAGACAAACTTGGATACCCATAATAATCTCCATTCTTTTCCTTATTGGCACTGCATTCATGTTTACCATATTGGGATAAATGATACTGATGCTTTGGATTTGCAAGAAAAGCTTTCTTTCCACCATTTTCTTCAAAATCAAAGATCATCTGTGAATTGAGACAAACTTAGGTACTCATAATAAACTCCATTACTTTTGTTATTGGCAATGCAGTCTCGTTCTCCATATTGGGATACACGATATTGATGCTTTGGATTTGCAGGAAAAGCTTTTCTTTCCACAATTTTCCTTATAATAAAAGTTCATCTATAAAATGAGACAAACTTTGATGCTTATAACAATCTCCATTCCTTTCATTGTTGGCACTACAATCATGTATGCCACATTGGGGTACAGATATTGAGGCTTTGGATTTGTAAGAAAAGCTTTTCTTTCCACCATTTTCCTTATAATCAAAGTTCATCCGAGAAATGAGACAAATTTGGATACTCATAATAATTTCCATTCTTTCTGTTATTGGCTCTACAATCATGTTTTCCTCTTTGGATGCACGATGGTGATGCTTTAGATTTGCAATAAGAGCTTTTATTTCCATCATTTTTCGCATAATCAAAGTTCATCCATGAAACGAGACAAACTTAGATACTCATAATAATCTTCATTCTTTTTGTTATCGGTATTACAATCATGTTCTCCACGTTGGGATACATGATATTGATGCTTTGGATTTGCAAGAAAAGCTTTCTTTCCACTATTTTCCCTACAATCAAAGTTAATTCGAGAAATACGAGAAAGATGGATACTTATAATAATCCATATTCTTTTTGTTATTGGCACTACAATCATGTTCTCCACATTAGGATACATGATATTGATGCTTTAGATTTGCAAGAAAAGCTTTTCTTTCCACTATTTTCTTTATAATCGAAATGAGACAAGCTTGGAGATTCATAATAATCTCCATTCTTTTCGTTATTGGCACAACAATCATGTATCCCCATTGGGAGACACGATATTGATGCTTTGGATTTGCAAGAAAGGATATTCTTTCCATAATTTTCCTTATAACTAAAGTTCATCCATGAAATGAGACAAACTTGGATACTCATAATAATCTCTGTTCTTTTTCTTATTGGCACTACAATCATATGCTCCTTATTGGAATACACAATATTAATGATTTGGATTTGCAGGAAAAATTTTTCTTTTCACCTTTTTCCTCAAAATTAATGTTCATTCGAGAAATGAGGCAAACTAGGATACTCATAAAAATCTCCATTTTTTTTTGTTATTGGCATTACAATCATGTTCTTCACATTGGGATACATGGTATTGATGCTTTGGATTTGCAAAAAAAGCTTTCTTTCCACCATTTTCCTTATAATCAAAGTTAATCTGAGAAATAAGATAAAGTTGGATACTCATAATAATCTCCATTCTTTTTGTTATTGCACTACAATCATGTTCTCTATGTTAAGATACATGATATTGATGCTTTGGATTTGTAAGAAAAGCTTTTTTTTCCACCATTTTCTTTAAAATAAAGTTCATCCATGAAATGAGGCAAACTTGAAGATCCATAATAATCTCCATTCTTTTTGTTATTGGCACAACAATCATGTACTCCCCATTAGGATACACGATATTGACGCTTTGGATTTGCAAGGAAAGCTTTCCCTCTACCATTTTCCTTATAATCAAGGTTCATCTGTGAAATGAGGCAAACTTGGATACCTATGATAATCTCCATTCTTTTTGTTATTGGCACTGCAATCATGTTCTCCACATTCGGACACATGATATTGATGCTTCAGATTGGCAAGAAAAGTTTTTCTTTCCACTATTTTCCTTGTAATCAAAGTTCATATGTGAAATGAAAGAAACTAGGAGACACATAATAATCTCCAATCCTTTTGTTGTTGGCATTACAATCATGTTCTCCATATTGGGATACATGATATTGATGCTTTGGATTTGCAAGAAAAGCTTTCTTTCCACCATTTTCCTTAAAATCAAAGTTCATCCATGAAATAAGACAAACATAGATACTCATAATAATCTCCATTCTTTTTGTTATTGGCACTACAATCATGTTCTCCACTTTGGGATACACGATATTGATGCTTTGGATTTGCAAGAAAAGCTTTTCTTTCCACCATTTTCCTTATAAACAAAGTTCATCTATGAAATGAGACAAACTTGGATACTCATGATAATCTCTGTTCTCTTAGTTATAGGAACTACAATCATGTTCTCTCCGTTGGGATGCATGATTTTGGATTTGCATGAAAAGCTTTTCTTTCCATCATTTTTCTTGCACTTAATGCTCACCCGTGAAATCGGACAAACTTTGATACTCGTAATAAGCTCCGTTCTCTTTGCTATGGGCACTACAATCATGCTCTCCCCATTGGGATACATGATATTGATGTTTGGATTTGCAAGAAAAGCTTTTCTTTTCACCATTTTCCTTACAATTAAAGTTCATCCATGAAATGAGACAAACTTGGATACTCATAATAATTCCATTCCTTTTGTTATTGGTGCTACAATCATGTTCACCTCATTGGGATACCCGATATTAATGCTTCTGATTTACAGGAAAAGCTTTTTTTCCACCATTTTACTTATAATCAAAGTTTATCCGTGAAATGAGACAAACTTGGAAACTCATAATAATTTTCATTCTTTTTCTTATTGGAGCTATAATCATGTTCTTCATGTTGGGATACACGATGTTGATGCTTTGGATTTGTAAGAAAAGCTTTCCTTTCCACCATTTTCCTTATAATTAAAGTTCATCTATGAAATGAGACAAAGTTTTATACTCATAATAATCTCCGTTCTTTTTGTTATGGGCACAACAATCATGTTCTCTCTATTGGGATACATGATATTGATGCTTTAGATTAGCAAGAAAAGCTTTTCTTTCCACCATTTTCCTTGTACTTAATGTTTAGCTATGAAATGGGATAAACTTTGATACTCATAATAATCTCCATTCTTATTGTTATGTGCACTAAATCATGTTCTCCACATTGGGATACATGATATTGATGCTTTGGATTTACAAGAAAAGCTTTTCTTTCTACCATTTTCCTCATAATTAAAGTTCATCAGTGAAATGGGACAAACTTGGATACTCATAATAATCTCGATTCTTATTGTTATTGGCGCTACAATCATGTTCTCCTCTTTAGGATACATTATATTGATGCTTCTAATTTACAAGAAAGGCTTTTTTTCCACCATTCTCCTTATAATCAAAGTTCTTCTGTGAAATAAGATAAACTTGGATACTCATAATAATCTCCATTATTTTTCTTATTGGGAATACAATCATGTTCTCCATATTGGAATACACGATATTAATGCTTTGGATTTGCAAGAAAAGCTTTTCTTTCCACCGGTTTCCTTATAATCAAAGTTTATCCATGAAATGAGACAATGTTGGATACTCGTAATAATCTGCATTCTTTTTGTTATGGGCACTACAATAATGTTTCTTCATTGGGGTACATGATATTGATGCATTGGATTTGCAAGAAAAGCTTTTCTTTTCACCATTTTCCTTGTAATTAATGTTCATCTATGAAATAGGACAAACTTTAATACTCGTCATAATCTCCATTCTTATTGTTATGGGCACTAAATCATGTTCTCCACATTGGGACTCATAATATTGATGCTTTGGATTTGCAACCAAAGCTTTTCTTTTCACCATTTTCCTTATAATTAAAGTTCATCTGTTAAATAAGACAAACTTGAATACCTGTAATAATCTCTATTCTTTTTGTTATTGGCACTACAATCATGTTCTCCTCATTCAGATACACAATATTAATGCTTTTGATGTGCAAGAAAAGCTTTCTTTCCACCATTTTCCTTGTAGATAAAGTTTGTTCGTGAAATAGGATATACTTGGATAGTCATAATAATCTCCATTCTTTTTATTATTGGCATTACAACCATGTTCTCCACATTGTAATACACAATATTGATGCTTTGGATTTCCAAGAAAAGCTTTTCTTTCCACCATTTTCCTTATAATCAAAGTTCACCCTAGAAATGAGACAAAGCCATAATAGTCTCCATTTTTTTTTTACTTATTGGCACTATAATCATGTTCTCCACGTTAGGATACATGTTGTTGATGCTTTGGATTTGCAAGAAAAGCTTTTCTTTCCACCATTTTCCTCAGAATCAAAGTTCATTTGTGAAATGAGACAAACTTGGATACTCATAATAATCTCCATTCTTTTTGCTATTGGCACTACAATCATGTTCTCTTCATTGAAATACACGATATTGATGCTTCTAATTTAGAAGAAAATCTTTTTTTCCACCATTTTCCACCCATAATAATCACCATTCTTTTTTTTATTGGCATTACAATTATGCTCTCCTAATTGGGATACCCGATATTGATTCTTCTGATTTCTAAGAAAAGCTTTCTTTCCACCATTTTCCTTATAATCAAGGTTCATCCATGAAATGAGACAATCTTAGATACTCATAATAATCTCCATTCTTTTTCTTATTGGGAATACAATCATGTTCTCCACATTGGGATACACGATATTGATGCTTTGGATTTGCAAGAAAAGCTTTTCTTTTCACCAGTTTCCTTATAATCAAAGTTCATCCATAAAATGAGACAAAGTTGGACACTCATAATAATCTCCGTTCTTCGCGTTATGGGCACTACAATATTGTTTTCTCCATTGGGGTACATGATATTGATGCTTTGGATTTGTAAGAAAAGCTTTTTTTTCCACCATTTTCCATGTAATTAATGTTCATCCGTGAAATAGGACAAACTTTGATACTCATCATAATCTCCATTCTTATTGTTATGGACACTAAATCATGTTCTCCACATTGGGACTCACAATATTGGTGCTTTGGATTTTCAACAAAAGCTTTTTTTTCCACCATTTTTCTTATAATTAAAGCTCATCAATTAAATGAGACAAACTTGGATACCCATAATAATCTCCATTCTTTTTGTTATTGGCACTACAATTATGTTCTCCTTATTCGGATACATGATGTTAATGCTTTTGATGTCCAAGAAAACCTTTCTTTCCACCATTTTCCTTGTAGATAAAGTTTGTTCTTGAAATAGGATATACTTCGATACTCATAATGATCTCCATTCTTTTTGTTATTGGCACTACAATTATGTTCTCCATATTGTGATACACGATATTGATGCTTTGGATTTCCAAAAAAAAATTTTCTTTCCACCATTTTCCTTATAATCAAAGTTCACCTAGAAATGAGACAAAGCCATAATAATCTCCATTTTTTTTACTTATTGGCACTATAATCATATTCTCCACGTTAGGATACACGTTGTTGATGCTTTGGATTTGTAAGAAAAGCTTTTTTTCCACCATTTTCCTTGTAAGTAATATTCATCTATGAAATAGGACAAACTTTGATACTCATCATAATCTTTATTCTTATTGTTGTGGGCACTAAATCATGTTCTCTACATTGGTGATACACGATATTGATGCTTTAGATTTGCAACAAAAGCTTTTCTTTCCACCATTTTCCCTATAATCAAAGTTCATTCGTGAAATAAGACAAAGTTGGATGCTCATTATTATCCATTCTTTTTGTTATGGGCACTACAATCATGTTCTCCCTATTAGGATACACGATAATGATGCTTTGGATTTGCAAGATAGGCTTTTATGTCTACCATTTTCCTTACAACCAAAGTTCATTTGTGAAATCAAAGAAACTTGGATACCCATAATAATCTCCATTGCTTTTGTTATTGGCACCACAACCATGTTCTCCACTTTGTGATACATGATATTGATGCTTCGGATTTCCAAGAAATGCTTTTCTTTCCACCATTTTCCTTATAATCAAAGTTCATCCTAGAAAGAAGCCAAACTCGGATACTCATAATAATCTCTATTCTTTTTCTTATTGGCACTACAATCATGTTTTCCATGTTAGGATACAGGATGTTGATCCTTTGGATTTGTAGGAAAAGCTTTTCTTTCTACCATTTTCCTTAGAGTCAAAGTTCATCGGTGAAATGAGACAAACTTGGATACTCATAATAATCTCCATTCTTTTAGCTATTGGCACTAGAAACAAGTTCTCCTCATTGGAATACACAATATTGATGCTTGTGATTTGGAAGAAAATCTTTTTTTCCACCATTTTACACCCATAATAATCATCATTTTTTTATTATCGGTGCTACAATTATGTTCTTCTCATTAGGATACCCGATATTAATGCTTTCGATTTCTAAGAAAAGCTTTCTTTACACCATTTTCCTTATAATCAAGGTTTATTCGTGAAATGAGACAATCATGGATACTTATAATAATCTCCATTTTTTTCTTATTGGCAATACAATCATGTTCTCCACAATGGGATACACAATATTGATGCTTTGGATTTGCCAGAAAAGCTTTTCTTTCCACCAATTTCCTTATAATCAAAGTTTATCAGTGAAATGAGACAAAGTTCGATACTCGTAATAATCTCCGTTCTTTTTGTTATGGGCACTATAATCATGTTCTCTCCATTGGGATACATGATATTGGTGCTTCGGATTTGCAAGAAAAGATTTTCTTTTCACCATTTTCCTTGTAATTAATGTTCATCCATACCAGGAGATCTTGTATGGATTCATCTTTGCAAGGAGAGGTTCCTTAATCAAAGGAAGCCTAAGCTGATGGCATAGGCTGATGGTCCTTTTAAGGTCCTTGAGAAGGTAAATGATAATGTTTACAAGCTTGACCTACCAGAATAATACAATGTGAGTACAACATTTAATGTTTGAGATCTTACACCCTATTTAGAAGACACCTTAGGTAATAGAGATGATGTGGATTTGAGGGCAAATCCTTCTCAACAAGGGGAAATAATATGCCACATCATGGTTGGGCCAAGTTAGCGAGCCCAAAGGAGAAGGAGTTCGAGTATACAAGCCCATACACATGATCAAAGGTTAAAAGAGTGAACTTAGTGTATCACGTGCTCGGCAAGGAAGATCCTTGAAGATTGTAAAAGTGTTCTTGAAGCAAAAAGGTCAACATCATCCAAATTAGGAAAGTTTTGGTGTGCTGATTATTATTTAATCTCTAAGGCTTTCATTTTTTATTTTTTGAAGGTTTTAATTCCTTAGCTTGTAAGAAAATTAATTCCATTGACTATTTTATCTTAGGAAGGTTCCTTTTAGAAAGGTTTTACTTTCTTTATGGGCAAGCAATATCTTAATTAATTATTTAGGATTTAGTTTCCTTTTCTTATAAAGGCAATTAGCCATATCCTCTACTATACATGAGAGACCTTATGCTTGTTTTTGAGGCATTTAGAGTTGATTAACAAAATAGCTGATTATTTTCAAATTCTTTTCTCTTATCCAAGTTTTCTTGGTACTGAGTTTGTGAGACTTATCTTTTAGCTTTCTCATCACTAAAAGTGGCATCCAACCCTTGTATTGATTATGGCAAGGATTCTTATCAATCAATCAAGGTTAATTCTTTCCATCCTTCTAACCTCCAGTTTCAATTTTTTTTATTTTTTCTATTTTTGTTTTGAATCATTAAAGACCTCTTTCCATTAAGTTATATTCTTATAAGGCTTATCGCTTGGATAGTTGTAATAATCTCCATTCTTTTTGTTATTGGCACTACAATCATGTTCACCTCATTTGGATACACGATATTGATGCTTTGGTTTGGCAAGAAAAGCTTTATTTCCACCATATTCCTCATAATTAAAGTTCATCCATGAAATAAGATAAACTTGGATACTTGTAATGATCTCCATTCTTTTTCTTATTGCAAACTACAATCATGTTCTTCTCATTGGGATAAACGATATTGATTCTTTGGTTTACAAGAAAAGCTTTTATTTCCACCATTCTCCTTATAATTGAATTTCATCCGTGAAATAATACAAACTTGGATACTTGTAATAATCTCTATTATTTTCCTTATTAGCATTACAATCATGTTTACCTTATTGGGATATGCGATATTGATGCTTTGGTTTGGCAAGAAAAGCTTTTCTTTCCACCGTATTCCTTACAATTAAAGTTTATCTGTAAAATAAGATAAACTTGGATACTCAAAATAATCTTCATTTTTTTTTGTTATTATAGACTATAATCAAGGTCTCCTCATTAGGATGCATGATATTGATTCTTTAGTTTACCAAGGAAAGCTTTTTTTTTCCACCATATTCCTTGCAATCAATGTTCATCTCTGAAAGTAGACAAACTTGGATACTTGTAATAATATCCATTCTTTTTGTTATTAGCACCACAATCTTGGTTACCTTATTGGGATACACGATATTGATGCTTTGGTTTAGTAAGAAAAGCTTTTCTTTCCACTTTTTTCCTTATAATCAATGTTCATCTATGAAATAAGACAAACTTGGATGCCTATAACAATATCCATTCTTTTTTTATTGGCACTACAATTAGGTTCTCCATATTAGGATAGGTAATATTGATTCTTTGGATTTGTAAGAAAAGTTTTTCTTCCAACTGCTTTCCTTATAATCAAAATTTATCCATGAAATGAGTCAAACATGGATTCTTATAATAATCTCTATTCTTTCTATGATTGGGTATGACAATCATGTTCACCATATTGGGATACATGATATTGGTGCTTTAGATTTTCAAGAAAAGCTTTTCTTTCCACCATTTTCCTTATAATCAAGGTCATCCGTGAAATGAGACAAACTTGGATACTCCTAATAATCTCTATTTTTTTATTGTTGCACATTATAATCATGTTCTCCTCATTGGGATACATTATATTGATTCTTTTATTTGGAAAAAAGGGTTTTCTTTCCACCATATTCCTCATAAATAAGTTTATTCATGAAATAAGATAAACTTGGATACTCATAATAATCTCCATTATTTTGTCATTGCATACTATAATCATGTTCTTCTCATTGAGATACATGATATCGATTCTTTGGTTTGGCAAGAAAAGCTTTTCTTTCCACCATATTCCTTATAATTAAAGTTCATTTGTGAAATAACATAAACTTGGATAATCATAATAATCTCCATTCCTTTTGTTATTGGCACTACAATCATGTTCACCCTTTTGGGATACACAATATTGATGCTTTGCTTTGGTAAGAAAAGCTTTTTTCCACCATTTTCCTTATAATTATAGGTCATCCCTAAAATAAGATAAACTTAGATACTCATAATAATCTCCATTTTTTTTGTTATTGCACATTACAATTATGTTCTCCTCATTAGGAGAAACGATATTGATACCTTGTTTTTACAAGAAAAGCTTTTTTTTCACCATTTTCCTTATAATTAAAGTTCATCTGTGAAATAAGATAAACTTGGATACTCATAATAATCTCCATTCTTTTTGTTATTGCACACTATAACCATATTCTTCTTATTAGGATACATGACATTGATTCTTTTGTTTGGGAAGAAAAGCTTTTCTTTCCACCATTTTCCATATAATAAAAGTTCATCTGTGAAATAAGTCAAACTTGGATACTCATAATAATCTCCATTTTCTTTGTTATGGGCACTACAATCATGTTCAACACATTGGGATACATAAATTGATTCTTTAGATTTGCAAGAAAAGTATTTCTTTCCACCATTTTCCTTGTAATCAAAGTTCATCTATGAAATGAGACAAACTTGGATACTAGTAATAATCTTGATTCTTTTTGTTATTACACACTACGATCATGTTCTCCTTATTACAATACATGATATTAAATCTTTGGTTTGGGAAGAAAAGGTTTTCTTTTCACCATTTTCCTTATAATCCACATTCATTCGTGAAATGAGATGAAATTGGATTGTCGTAAGAATTTCCACTTTTTTTTTCTGATTGGGCACTACAATCATGTTTTCTATATTGGGATACACAAAATTGAAGCTTTGGTTTGGCAAGAAAAGCTTTTTCTTCCACCATTTTTCTTATAATCAATGTTTATCCACAAAATGAGACAAACTTGTGTACTTGTAATAATCTCCATTCTTTTTTTATTGACACTAGAATCATGTTCACCTCTTTAGTATACATGATATTGATGCTTTAGTTTGGCAAGAAAAGCTTTTCCTTGCACCATATTCTTCATAATTAAAGTTCGTTTGTGAAGTAAGATGAACTTAGATTCTCATCATAATCTCCATTCTTTTTGTTATTGCACACTACAATCATGTTTTCCTCACAGGGATACACGATATTGATTCTTTGGTTTGCAAGAAAAGCCTTTTTTTCCACCATTTTCCTTATAATCAAAGTTCATTCATGAAATGAGACAAGCTTGGATACTTGTAATAATCTCTATTCTTTTTGTTATTGGCACTAAAACATGTTCTCCACATTGGGATACACAATATTGATTCTTTGGATTTGCAAGAAAAGCTTTTCTTTCTACCGTTTTCCTTATAATCAAAGTTCATCTGTGAAATGTGTCAAACATGGATTCTCATAATAATCCCCATTCTTTTTCTGATTGGGTATGGCAATCATGTTCTCCACATTGGGATGCATGATATTGATGCTTTAGATTTTCAAGAAAAGCTTTTTTTTCCACCATTTTCCTTATAATTAGAGTTCATCCTTGAAATAGACAAACTTGGATGCTCTTAAGGATCTCCATTTGTTTTGTTATTGGGTGCCCCAAACATGTTCAACTCGTTGGGATACACAACATTCATGCTTTGGTTTGGCACGAAAAGCTTTTCCTTCCACCATTTTCCTTATAATCAAAGTCTATCTATGAAATGACACAAACTTGGATACTCGTAATACTCTCCATTCTTTTTGTTATTGGGCACTACAATCATGTTCACCTTATTCGGATACATGATATTGATACTTTGGTTTGGCAAGAAATGATTTTCTTTCCACCATTTTCCTTATAATCAAAGATCATCCATGAAATAAGACAAACTTGGATACTTATAATAATCTCCATTCTTTTTGTTATTGGCACTACAATCATATTCTCCTAATTGGGATACACAATATTGGTTCTTAAGTTCGCAAGAAAAGGTTTTGTTTCCACTATTTTCCTTATAATTAAAGTCTAATCATGAAATAAGATAAACTTGGATACTCGTAATAATCTTCATTTTTTGTTATTGCATGCTATAATCATGTTCTCCTTATTGGGATACACGATATTGGTTTGTTTTGTTTGGTAAGAAAAGCTTTTCTTTCCACCATTTTCCTTATAATCAAAGTTCATCCATGAAATAAGCCAAACTTTGATTCTTGTAATAATCTCCATTCTTTTTGTTATGGGCACTACAATCATGATCTCCACATTGGGATACACAATATTGATTTTTTGGATTCATAAGAAAAGTTTTTCTTTCCACCATTTTCCTTATAATCAAAGTTCATCTACAAAATTAGACAAACTGGGATACTTGTAATAATCTCCATTCTTTTTGTTATTGCATGCTACAACCATCTTCTCCTCATTGGGATACACGATATTAAATCTTTAGTTTGGCAAGAAATGCTTTTCTTTTCACCATTTTCCTTATAATCCACGTTCATCCCAGAAATGAGACAAAATTAGGTTGTCATAATAGTCTCCACTCTTTTTGTGATTAGGCACTAGAATAACGTTCTCCACATTGGGAAACACAAAATTGAAGCTTTGGTGGCAAGAGAAGTTTTCTTTCCACTATTTTCATTATAATCAAAGTTTATCCATGAAATGAGACAAACTAGGATACTTGTTGTAATCTCCATTCTTTGCACTATGGGCATTACAATCTTGTTCAACTCATCGGGATACATGATATTGATGCTTTGGTTTGGCAAGAAAAGCTTTTCTTTACACCATATTCCTCGCAATTAATGTTTATCTGTGAACTAAGATAAACTTGGATACTCATAATAATCTCTATTCCTTTTGTTATTGCATACTACAATCATGTTCTCCTTATTGGGATACAAGATATTGGTTCTTTGGATTGCAAGAGAAGCTTTTCTTTCCACCATTTTCCTTATAGTCAATGGTCATCATAAAATGAGACAAACTTGGATACTTATAATAATCTCCATTCTTTTTTTCTATTGGCACTACAATCATCCTCGCCCCATTGGGATACGTGATATTGATGCTTTGGTTTGGCTAGAAAAGCTTTTCTCTACACCATATTCCTCATAATTAAAGTTCATCCATGAAATAAGGTAAACTTGGATACTCGTAATAATCTCCATTCCTTTTGCAATAGCACACTACAATCATGTTCTCCTAATTAGGATACATAAAAGTGGTTCTTTGGTTTACAAGAAAAGCCTTTTTTTCCACTATTTTCTTATAGTCAAAGTTCATCCATGAAATGAAACAAACTTTGATACTTGCAATAATCTCTATTTTTTTGTTACTGGCACTACAATCATGTTTACCTCATTGGGATACACGATATTGATGCTTTGGTTTTGCAACAAAAGCTTTTCTTTCCACTATATTCCTTATAATTAAAGTTCATTCATGAAATAAGATAAACTTAGATACTCATAATAATCTCCATTCTTTGTGTTATTGCATACTATAATCAAGTTCTCCTTATTGGGATACATAACATTGATTCTTTGGTTTGGCAAGGAAAGCTTTTGTTTCCACCATTTTCCTTATAATTAAAGTTCATCCGTGAAATAAGTTAAATGTGGATACTCATAATAATCTCCATTCTTTTGTAATTGCACGCTACAATCATGTTCTCTTCATTGGGATACATGAAATTAAGGCTTTGGTTTGGCAAGAAAAGCTTTTCTTTACACCATATTCTTGTAATTAAAGTTCATCCGTGAAATAAGATAAACTTGGATACTCATAATAATCTCCATTCTTTTTGTTATTGCACACTGCAATCATGTTCTCCTCACAGGGATACGCAATATTGATTCTTTGGTTTGCAAGAAAAGCTTTTCTTTCCACCATTTTCCTTATAATTTTGCACACTACAATCATGTTCTCGTCACAGGGATACACGATATTGATTCTTTGGTTTGCAAGAAAAGGTTTTCTTTCCACCATTTTCCTTGTAATTTTTTTCATCTGAAAAATGAGAAAAACTTGGATACTTGTTATAATCTCCATTCCTTTTATTATTCACACTACAATCTTGTTCAACCCATTGGGATACATGGTATTGATGCTTTGGTTTTCCAAGAAAAGCCTGTCTTTGCACCATATTCCTCACAATTAAAGTTCATCCATGAAATATGATAAACTTGGATACTCATAATATTCTCCATTCTATTTGTTATTGCACACTACAA
Source organism: Adansonia grandidieri (assembly GCA_038382065.1). Classification (NCBI taxonomy): domain Eukaryota; kingdom Viridiplantae; phylum Streptophyta; class Magnoliopsida; order Malvales; family Malvaceae; genus Adansonia; species Adansonia grandidieri. The sequence goes on along the minus strand of JBBYHK010289184.1, from coordinate 2,358 downwards.
TCATGTTCTTCTCATTGGAACACAAGATATTGGTTATTTGGTTGCAAGAAAAACTTTTCTGTCCACCATTTTCCTCATAGCTAATGTTCATCTAGAAAATGAGATAAACTTGGATACTTGTAATAATCTTCATTATTTTGTTATTGGCACTACGATCATGTTCACCCTATTGGGATATACAATATTGATGCTTTGGTTTGGCAAGAAAACCTTTTTTTTTCCACCATTTACCTTATAATTAAAGTTCATCCATGAAATAAGATAAATGTGGATACTTGTAATAATCTCCATTCCTTTTGTTATTGCAAGCTACAATCATGTTCTTTTTATTGGGATACACGAAATTAAGGCTTCGGTTTGGCAAGAAAGCTTTTCTTCCCACCATTTTCCTTATAATCAAAGTTCATCCGTGAAATGAGACAAACTTGGATACTTGTAATAATATCCATTCTTTTTGTTATTGGCACTACAATCATGTTCACCTATTTGGGATACACCATATTGATTCTTTGGTTTGGCAAGAAAAGGTTTTCATTCCACCATTTTCCTTATAATCAATGTTCATTCGCAAAATGAAACAAACATGGATACTTGTAATATCTCTATTCTATTTGTTATTGGCTCTACAGTAATGTTCACCTCATTGGGATACACGATATTAATGCTTTGGTTTGTGAAGAAAAGCTTTTCTTTCCACCATATTCCTTATCATTAAAGTTCATCTGTGAAATAAGATAAACTTGGATACTCGTATTAATCTCCATCCTCTTTGTTGTTGCATGCTACAATCATGTTCTCCTTATTAGGATACACAATATTGATTCTTTGGTTTGTAAGAAAAGGTTTTCTTTCCACTATTTTCCTTAATATCCAAGTTCATCTATGAAATGAGATAAACTTGGATACTTGTAATAATATTCATTCTTTTTGTTATTGGCACTATAATCATGATCACCTCATTGGGATACATGATATTAATTCTTTGTTTTGGCTAGAAAAGCTTTTCTTTACACCATATTCCCTAAAATTGAAGTTTATTCGTGAAATAAGATAAATTTGGATACTCTTAATAATCTCTATTCTTTTTGTTATTGGCACCATAATCATGTTACCTCATTAGGATACACGAGATTGATGCTTTGGTTTGGCAAGAAAAGCTTTTCTTTCCACCATATTCCTTATAATTAAAGTTTATCCGTGAAATAAAATAAACTTGGACACTCATAATAATCTCCATTCCTTTTGTTATTGCACACTATAATCATGTTTTACTCATTGGGGTACACGATATTGATTCCTCGATTTATAAGAAAAGCTTTTCTTTCCACCATTTTCCTTATAATCAAAGTTCATCTGTGAAATGAGATAAACTTGGATACTTGTAATCATATTGATTCTTTTTGCTATTAGTACTACAATCATGTTCACCTCATTGGGATACACGATATTGATGCTTTGGTTTGGCAAGAAAAGGTTTTCATTCCATCATTTTCCTTATAATCAGTGTTCGTTCATAAAATGAGACAAACATGGACATTTGTAATAATCTCTATTCCATTTGTTATTGGCTCTACAGTAATGTTCACCTCATTAGGATACACGATATTGATGCTTTAGTTTGGAAAGAAAAGCTTTTCTTTCCACCATATTCCTTATAATTAATGTTCATCCGTGAAACTTGGATACTCGTAATAATCTCCATTCTTTTTGTTGTTGCACACTACAATCATGTTCTCCTTATTAGGATACACAATACTGATTTTTTTGGTTTGCAAGAAAAGTTTTTCTTCCACATTTTCCTTAAAATCAAAGTTCATCCATGAAATGAGACAAACTAGGATACTTATAATAATATTCATTCTTTTTTTTATTTGCACTACAATCATGTTCACCGCATTGGGATACATGATATTGATCTTTGGTTTGGCTTAAAAAGCTTTTCTTTACACCATATTCCCTATTAGTAAAGCCCATCCATGAAGAAACATAAATTTTTACACTCGTAATAATCTCTATTCTTTTTATTATTGGCACCACAATTGTGTTCACCTCATTAGGATACACAACTTCGATGATTTGGTTTGGCAAGAAAAGCTTTTCTTTCCACTATATTCCTTATAATTAAAGTTCATCCGTGGAAAAAGATGAACTTGGATACTCGTAAAAATCTTCATTCCTTTTGTTATTGTGCATGACAATCATGTTCTCCTCATTGGGATACACGATATTGATCCTTTGGTCTGCAAGAAAAGCTTTTCTTTCCACCATTTTCCTCATAGTCAAAGTTCATCTGTGAAATGAGACAAACTTGGATACTTGTAATAATCTCCATTCTTTTTGTTATTGGCACTACAATCA
>JBBYHK010289074.1:12270-23364 GCA_038382065.1 Adansonia grandidieri | reverse complement strand
AATTTTTTTTTGTTATTGGACACTACAATCATGTTCTCCTCATTGGGATACACGATATTGATGCTTTGGTTTGGCAAGAAAAGCTTTTTTTCCACCGTTTTCCTCATAATCAAAGTTCATTCGTAATATGAGACAAACCTAGATACCTATAATACTATCCATTCTTTTTGCTATTGGGCATCACAATCATGTTAATCTCATTAGGGTACACAATATTGATGTTTTGATTTGGCAAGAAAAGCTTTTCTTTCTACATTTTCCTTGTAATTAAAGTTCATCCGTGAGATCATATAAACTTGGATACTCACAACAATCTCCATTATTTTTTGTTACGAGCACTACAACCATGTTCTCATTATTGGGATATATGATATTGATGCTCTGGTTAGGCAAGAAAAGGTTTTCTTTCCACCATTTTCCTTATAATCAATGTCTGTCCATGTTAGATTACTGTAATAATCTTCATTCATTTTGTGATTGGGAACTACAATCAAGTTCTCAACATTGGCATCCATGACATTGATGCTTTGCTTTGGTAGGACAAGCTTTTCCTTCCACCATTTTCCTTATAATTAAAGTTCATTCGTGAAATGAGACAAACTTGGATATCCATAAAAATCTCCATTCTTTTGATATTGCGCACCACAATCATGTTCACCTCATTGGGATACACAATATTGATGTTTGGATTTGGCAAGATAAGCTTTTCTTTCCACCATTTTCCTTATAATTAATGTTCATCCGTTAAATCAGACAAGCTTGGATACTTGTAATAATCTCCATTATTTTTGTTATGGGCACTACAATCATGTTCTCCACATTGGGATACACAATATTAATGCTTTGGTTTGGCAGGAAAAGATTTTCTTTCCACCATTTTCATTATAATCAAAGTTTGTCCATCAAATGAGTCAAACTTGGTTTCTCATAATAATCTCTATTCCTTTTGTTATTAGGCACTACAATCATGTTCTCCTCATTGGGATACATGATACTGATTCCTTGGTTTGGCAAGAAAAGCTTTTCTTTCCATAATTTTTTTTTTATAATCAAAGTTCATCCATTAAATGATACAAACTTGGATACTTGTAATATTCTCAATTCTTTTTGTTATTGGCACAACAATCATGTTCATCGTATTAGGATACCCAATATTGATGTTTTGGTTTGGCAAGAAAATTTTTTCTTTAACCATTTTCCTTATAATCAAAGTTCATTCGTGAAATGAGATAAACTTGGATACCCATAATAATCTCCATTCATTTTGTTATTGGGCACTACAATTATGTTCTCCATATTCGGATACATGATATTGATGGTTTGGATATGCAAGAAAAGCTTTTCTTTTCACCATTTTCCTTATAATCAAAGTTCATATGCGAAATGAGACAAACATGGATACTCATAATAATCTCCATTAGTTTTATTGTTAGGCACTACAATCATGCTTTCCTCATTAGGATACGCAATATTGATTCTTTGCTTTAGGAAGAAAAGCTTTTATTTCCACCATTTTCTTTATATTCAAGGTTCATCCATGAAATGAGAGAAACTTGGATTCTCGTAATAATCTCTTCTCCTTTTGTGATTGGGCACTACAATCATGTTATCCACATTGGGATATATGATATTAAAGCTTTGGTTTACAAGAAAAGCTTTTATTTCCACCATTTTCCTTATAATCAAAGTTCATCTGTGAAATAAGTCAAACTTGGATTCTCGTAATAATCTGCATTCTTTTTGTGATTGGTCACTACAATTACATGATATTAGAGCTTTGGTTTGGCAAGAAAAGATTTTTTTCCACCATTTTCCTCATAATCAAAGTTCATTCATAAAATGAGACAAACTTGGATACTCGTAGTAATCTACATTCTTTCTGTTATTATGCACTACAATCATGTTCACCTCTTTGGGATACACGATATTGATGTTTTAATTTGGCAAGAAAAACCTTTCTTCTGCCATTTTCCTTATAATTAAAGTTTATCCATGAAATGAAACAAACTTAGATACTTATAATATCTCCACTCTTTTTGTTATGGGCACTACAATTATATTCTCCTCACTAAGAAACGTGATATTGATGCTTCAGTTTGGCAAGAAAAGGTTTTCTTTCCACCTTTTTCCTTATAATTAAAGTTTGTCCACCAAATGAGTTAAACTTAGATTCTTATAATAATCAATGTTCTTTTTGTGATTGGGGACTACAATAAGTTGTCCACATTGGGAAACATGATATTAATACTTTGGATTTGCAAGAAAAACTTTTTTTTCACCATTTCCCTTATAATCAAAGTTCATCCATGAAATTATACAAACTTTGATACTTGTAATAATCTCAATTCTTTTTGTAATTGGCACTACAGTCATGTTCATCTTATTAGGATACACGATATTGATGCTTTGGTTTGGTAAGAAAGGCTTTTGTTTCCATCATTTTCCTTATAATTAAGGTTTATTTGTGAAACGAGATACACTTGGATACTCATAATAATCTCTATTTTTTGTTATGGGCACTACAATCATGTCCTCCCCATTGGGATACAAGATATTAATGCTTTGGATTTGCAAGAAAAGCTTTTCTTTCCACTATTTTTCTTCTAGTCTAAGTTCCTTTGTGAAATGAGACTAACTTGGATTCTCATAATAATCTCCACTCCCTTTGTGATTGGGCACTACAATTTGTTCATCTCATTGGGATACACGCTACTGATGCTTTGGTTTGGCAAGAAAAGCTATTCCCTCAACCATTTTCTTTATAATTATAGTTCATTTGTGAAATGAAATAAACTTGGATACTTATAATAATCTTCATTCTTTTTGTTATTGGGCACTACAATCATGTTCTACTCATCAGGACACACGATATTGATGTGTTGTTTTGGCCAAGAAAAGTTTTTCTTTCCATTATTTTCCTTATAATCACAGTATGTCCATTAAATAAGTCAAACCTGGATTCTTGTAGAAATCTCCATTCTTTTTGCGATTGGGCACTACAATCATGTTCTCCTTATTGGGATACAAGATATTGATGCTTTGGATTTGCAAGAAAAGCTTTTCTTTCCACCCTTTCCCTAATAATCAAAGTTCATCCATGAATTAATACAAACTTTGATACCAGCAATAATCTCGATTTTGTTTGTTATTGACACTACAATCATGTTCTAATCATTGGGATACATGATTGATGCTTTGGTTTGGCAAGAAAAGGTTTTCTTTCCACTATTTTCCTTATAGTCAAAGTTTGTCAACCAAATAAGTCAAACTTAGATTCTCATAATAATTTCCATTCTTTTTGTGATTGGGCACTACAATCAAGTTCTACGCATTGGGAAACATGATGTTGATGCATTGGATTTGTAAGAAAAGCTGTTCTTTCTACCATTTCCCTTATAATCAAAGTTCATCCATGAAATGATACAAACTTGGACACTTGTAATAATCTCAATTCTTTTTGTTATTGGCACTACAATCATGTTCATCTCATTCGGATATATCATACTGATGCTTTGGTTTGGCAAGAAGAGCTTTTCCACCAACCATTTTTTAAAATGAGATAAACTTGGATACTCATAATAATCTTTATTCTTTTTTTTATTGGGCACTACAATCATGTTTTCCTCATTAGGACAGATGATATTGATGTTTTGCTTTGGTAAGAAAAGTTTTTCTTTCCACTATTTTCCTTATAATCAAAGTTTGTCCATCAAATAGTCAAACTTGGATTCTTGTAAAAATCTCTATTCTTTTTGTGACTGGGCACTACAATCATGTTCTCCACATTGGCATACACGATATTGATGTTTCAGTTTGGCAAGAAAAGTTTTTCTTTCCACCATTTTCCTTATAATCATAGTTTATCCACCAATTAAGTCAATCTTGCTTTCTCATAATAATCTCCATTCTTTTTATGATTGGGGTCTAAAATCATGTTTTCCTCATTGGGATATGCGATATTGATGCTTTGGATTTGCAAGAAAAGCTTTTCTTTCCACCCTTTCTGTAATAGTCAAAGTTCATCCATGAAATGATACAAACTTTGATGCCTGCAATAATCTTAATTCTATTTGTTATTGGCACTACAATCATGTTCTCATCATTGGGATACATTATATTGATGCTTTGGTTGTGCCAAAAAAGGTTTTCTTTCCATAATTTTCCTTTTAATCAATGTTTGTCCACCAAATGAGTCATACTTGGATTCTCGTAATAATCTCTATTCTTTTTGCGATTGGGCACTACAATCAAAGTTCTACCCATTAGGAAACATGATATTGATGCTTTGAATTTGCAAGAAAAGCTTTTTTTCCACTATTCCCCTTATAATCAAAGTTCATCCATGAAATGATACAAACTCGGACACTTGTAATATTCTTGATTCTTTTTGTTATCGGCACTACAAAGTTTATCTTATTATCATACATGATTCTGATGGTTTGGTTTGGCAAGAAAAGCTTTTCCACCAACCATTTTTCGTATAATTAAAGTTCATCCGTGAAATAAAACAAACTTGGATACTCATAATAATCTACATTCATTTTGTTATGGGCACTAGAATCATGTCTCCTTATTAGGACACACAGTATTAATGCTTTGGTTTGGCAAGAAAAGTTTTTCTTTCTACCATTTTTCTTATAATCTAAGTTTGTCTATCAAACGAGTCAAACTTTTATTCTCGTAATAATCACCATTCTTTTTGTGATTGGGCACTATAATCATGTTCTCCATATTGGGATACACGATATTGATGCTTTGGTTTTGCAAGAAAAGCTTTTCTTTCCACCATTTTTGATATAATTAAAGTTTATATGCGAAATGAGACAAATATGGATACTCGTAATAATCTCCATTCCTTTTGTTGTTGGGCACTCCAATCATGTTCTCCTCATTGGGATACACAATATTGATTCTTTGGTTTGCCAAGAAAAGCTTTTTTTTTTCTACTATTTTCCTTATAATCAAAGTTTGTCCATCAAATAAGTAAAACTTGGATTCTTCTAATAATCTTTATTCTTTTTGTGATTGGGCATAACAATCATGTTCTCTATATTGGGATAAAGGATATTGAAGCCTTGGTTTCAGAAGAAAAGTATTTCTTTCCACCATTTTTCTTATAGTCAAAGTTCATTCATGAAATGAGACAAACCTGGATGCCCATTATAATCTCTATTCCTTTTGCTTTTGGGTACTACAATCATGTTCACTCATTGGGATTCACAATATTTATATTTTGATTTGGCAAGAAAAGCTTTTCTTTCCATCATTGTCCTTGTAATTAAAGTTTATTCGTGAAATGAGATAAACTTGGATACTCGTAATAATCTCCATTATTTTTGTTACGGGCACTACAATCATGATCCCCACATTGGGATGAACGATATTGATGCTTTGGATTTGCAAGAAAAGCTTTTCTTTCTACCATTTTCCTCATAATCAGAGTTTGACCATAAAATGAGTCAAACTTGGTTTCTACTAATAATCTTGATTCTTTTTATGATTAGGCACTAAAATCATGTTCTCTTCATTGGGACACACAATATTGATGTTTGGATTTGCAGGAAAAGCTTTTCTTTCCACCCTTTCCCTTATAATCAAAGTTCATCTATGAAATGTTACATACTTTGATGCTTGCAATAATCTCGATTCTGTTTGTTATTGGCACTACAATCATGTTCACCTCATTGGGATACACTATATTAATTCTTTGGCTTGGCAAGAAAGCCCTTCTATCCACCATTTTCCTTGTAATCAATGTTTATTTGTGAAGTGAGACAAACTTTGATTCTCGTAATAATCTCCAATCTTTTTGTGATTGGGCCTAGCAATCACATTGGATGTACAATATTGATGCTTTCGTTTGGCAAGAAAATCTTTTCTTTCGGCCGTTTTCCTTAAAATCAAAGCTCATCCAAGAAATGAGTCAAACTTGGATTCTCGTAAAAATCTCTACTCATTTTCTAATTGGGCACTACAATCATGTTCTCCACGTTGGGATACATGATATCGATTTTTTGGTTTGGAAAGAAAAGTTTTACTTTTCACCATTTTCCTTACAATCAAAGTTTGTCCATTAAATAAGTCAAACTTGGTTTCTTGTAATAATCTACATTCTTTTTACGATTGGGCACTAAAATCATGTCTCCTCATTGGGCTACATGATATTGATGCTTTGGATTTGCAAGAAAACCCTTTTCCTTATAATCAAAGTTCATCCATGAAATGATACATGCTTTGATGCTTGCAATAGTCTCGATTCTATATGTTATTGGCACTACAATCATGTTAACTCAATAGGATACACGTTATTGATTCTTTGGCCTGGCAAGAAAAGCTCTTCTTTTCACCATTTTCCTTATAATAAAAGTTCACCCATGAAATGAGACAAACTTGGATACTCATAATAATCTCAATTCTTTTTATTATGGGTAATACAATCTTATCCTCCACATTGGGATACATGATATTGATGCTTTGGATTTGCAAGAAAAACTTTTCTTTCCACAATTTTCCTTATAATCAAAGTTTGTCCATCAAATGAGTCAAACTTGGTTTCTCATAATAATCTCCATTCTTTTTATGAATGGGCACTAAAATCCTGTTCTCCTCATTGGGATACATAATATTGATGCTTTGGATTTGCAAGAAAAGCTTTTCTGTCTACCCTTTCCCTTATAATCGAAGTTCATCTATGAAATGATACATACTTTGATACTTGCAATAATCTCGATATTGTTTATTATTGGCACTACAAGCATGTTCAGCTCATTGGGATAAACGATATTGATTCTTTTACGTGGCAAGAAAAGCTCTACTTTCCACCATTTTCCTTATAATCAATGTTCATCCGTGAAATGAGACAAACCTTGATTCTTGTAATAATCTCCACTCTTTTTGTAATGGGCCCAACAATCACATTGGTTGCATGATATTGATGCTTTAGTTTGGCAAGAAAAGCTTTTCTTTTCACCATTTTTCTTATAATCAAAGCTCATCCGAGAAATAAGTCAAACTTGGATTCTTGTAAAAATCTCTACTCTTTTTCTAATTAGGCACTACAATCATGTTCTCCATATTGGGATACATGATATTAATGCTTTGGTTTGGCAACAAAACCTTTTCTTTCCACCATTTTCCTTATAATCAAAGTTTATCCATCAAATAAGTCAAACTTGGTTTCTCGTAATAATCTACATTCTTTTTATGATTGGGCACTAAAATCATGTTCTCCTCATTAAGCTATGCGATATTGATGCTTTGGATTTGCAAGAAAAGCTTTTCTTTCCATCATTTCCCTTATAATCAAAGTTCATCCATGAAATGATACATACTTTGATACTCGTAATAATCTCGATTCTATTTGTTATCGACACTACAATCATGCTCACATTATTAGGATACAGGATATTGATTCTTTAGCTTGGCAAGAAAAGCTCTTATTTCCACCATTTTCCTTATAATTAAAGTTCATCCATGATATGAGTCATAATAATCTCCATTCTTTTTCTTATGGGCAATAGAATCATGTTCTCCACATTAGGATACGCGATGATGCTTTGGATTTGCAAGAAAAGCTTTTCTTTCCACCATTTTCCTTGCAATCAAAGTTTATGCATTAAATGAATGAAACTTGGATTCTCGTAATAATCTCCATTCTTTTTGTTATTGGACACTATAACAATGTTCTCCTCATTGGAACACACGATATTAATTGTTTGGTTTTCCAAAAAAAGTTTTTTTTCCACCATTTTCCTTATACTAAAATTTTGTCCATTAAATGAGTGAAACTTGGATTCTCACAATAATCTCCATTCTTTTTGTTATTGGGCACCACAATCATGTTCTCCTAAGTGGGATACATAATATTGATGCTTTGGTTTGCCAAGAAAAGTTTTTCTTTCCACCATTTTTCTTATAATCAAAGTTCATCCATTAAATGAGCGAAACTTGGATTCTCATAATAATCTGCATTCTTGTTGTTATTGGGCACTACAATCATGTTCTCTTTATTGGGATACATGATATTGATGCTTTGGTCTGTCAAGAAAAGTTTTTCTTTCCATAATTTTCCTTATAATCAAAGTTTGTCCATCAAATAAGTCAAACTTGGATTCTCATAATAATCTCTAAATTTTTTTGTTACTGGGCACAACAATCATGTTCTCCACGTTAGGATATGGGATTTTAAAGCTTTGGTTTGGTTAGAAAAGCTTTTCTTTCCTCCATTTTCCTCATAATCAAAGTTTATTCATGAAATGAGACAAACTGGCATGCCCATAATAATCTCTATTCTTTTTGCTATTAGGCACCACAATCATGTTCACCTTATGGGATACACAATATTGATGTTTTGATTTGGCAAGAAAAGCTTTTTTTTCAGCATTTTCCTTATAATTAAAGTTCATCTATGAAATGAGACAAACTTGGATACTCATAATAATCTCCATTATTTTTGTTATGGGCACTACAATCATGTTCCTCTTATTGGGATACACAATATTGATGCTTTGGTTTGGCAAGAAAAGGTTTTCTTTCCAGTATTTTCCTTATAATCAAAGTTTTGTCCACCGTTGGATTCTCATAATAATCTTCATTCTTTTGTGATTAGGCACTACAATCAAGTTCTCCACATTAGTGTACACAATATTGGTGCTTTGGTTTGGTGAGAAAAGTTTTTCCTTCCACCATTTTCCTTATAATTAAAGTTCATTCATGGAATGAGACAAACCTAGATACTCATAGTAATCTCTATTTTTTTATTCATGGGCACCGCAATCATCTTTCCCATATTGGGATGCATAATATTAATGTTTTGGATTTGCAAGAAAATCTTTTCTTTCCACCTTTTTTCTTATAATCAAAGTTAATCCATCAAATGAGTCAAACTTGGTTTCTCATAATAATCTCCATTTTTTTATATCTGGGCACTAAAATCATGTTCTCTTCATTAGGATACACGATACTGATGCTTTGGATTTGCAAGAAAAGCTTTTCTTTCCACCCTTTCCCTTATAATCAAAGTTCATTCATGAAATTATACATACTTTGATACTCGCAATAATCTCGATTCTATTTATTATTGGCACAATCATGTTCACCTCATTAGGATAAGCGATATTGATTCTTTGGCTTGGCCAGAAAAGCTCTTCTTTCTACCACTTTCCTTATAATCAATGTTCATTCATTAAATGAGACAAACTTTGATTCTCATAATAATCTCCCCTCATTTTGTGATTAGGCCCAACAATCACATTGGTGCACGATATTGATGCTTTGGTTTCATAAGAAAAGCTTTTCTTTCCATCGTTTTCCTTATAATCAAAGCTTATCCGTGAAATGAGTCAAACTTAGATTCTTATAAAAATCTCCACTCTTTTTCTGATTGGGCACTACAATCATGTTCTCCATATTGGGACACATGATATTGATGCTTTGGATTTGCAAGTAAAGCTTTTCTTTGCACTATTTTTTTCATAATTATCATTTATCCATCAAATGAGTCAAACTTGGTTTCTCGTAATAATCTCCATTCTTTTTATGATTGGGCACAAAAATCATGTTTTCCTCATTGAGAGACACAATATTGATGCTTCGGATTTGTAAGAAAAGCTTTTCTTTCCACCCTTTCCCTCATAATCAAGATTCATCCATGAAATGATACATAACATGATACTTGCAATAATCTCAATTCTGTTTGTTATTGGTACTACAATCATGTTCACCTCATTGGGATGCAAGATATTGATTCTTTGGCTTAGCAAGAAAAGCTCTTCTTTCCACCACTTTCCTTATTCGTGAAATAAGACAAACCTCAATTCTTGTAATAATCTCCCCTCTTTTTGTGATTAGGCCCAACAATCTCATTGGTGCACGATATTGATGCTTTGGTTTTGTAAGAAAAGCTTTTCTTTCCATAATTTTCCCTATAATTAAAGGTCATCTGTGAAATGAGCCAAACTTGGATTCTCATAAAAATCACCACTTTTTTTTTTATTGGGCACTATAATCATGTTCTCCATATTGGGATACACGATACTGATGCTTTGGTTTGGCAAGAATAGTTTTTCCTTCCACCATTTTCCTTATAACCAAAGTTTATCCATCAAATAAGTCAAACTTGGTTTTTCGTAATAATTTCCATTCTTTTTATGATTGGGCACTAAAATCATGTTCTCCTTAACTAGATACACGATATTGATGCTTTGGATTTGCAAGAAAAGCTTTTCTTTCCACCCTTTCCCTTATAATCAAAAATCACCCATGAAATTAAAGATACTTTTATACTTGCAATAATCTCGATTCTATTTGTTATTGGTACTATTCACCTCATTGGGATACACGATATTGATTCTTTGGCCTAGCAAGAAAAGCTCTTCTTTTTACCATTTTCCTTATAATTAAAGTTTATTCGCGAAATGAGATAAACTTGGATACTCATAATAATCTCCATTCTTTTTCATATGGGCAATACAATTATGTTCACATTAGGATACACGATACTGTGCTTTAGATTTGCAAAAAAAGCTTTTCTTTCCACCATTTTCTTTATAATCAAGGTTTGTGCATCAAATGAGTGAAACTTGAATTCTCATAATAATCTCCATTCTTTTTGTTATTGGGCACTACAACAATGTTCTCCTCAATAGGACACATGATATTAATGGTTTGGTTTCACAAGAAAAGTTTTTTCTTTCCACCATTTTTCTTATAATCAAAGTTTGACCATCAAATAAGTGAAACTTGGATTCTTATAATAATTTTCATTTTTTTGGTTATTGGGCACTACAATCATGTTCTCCTCATTGGGATACATGCTATTGATGCTTTGGATTGGCAAGAAAGGTTTTTCTTTCCATCATTTTCCTTATAATCAAAGTTTGTCCATCAAATGAGTCAAACTTGGATTCTCGTAATAATCTTCATTCTTTTTGTGATTAGGCACAACAACCATGTTCACTACATTAGGGTATAGGATATTGAAGCTTTGGTTTGGCAAGGAAAGCTTTTCCTTCCACCGTTTTCCTCATAATCAACGTTCATTCATGAAATGAGATAAACTGGGATACCGTAATAATCTCCATCTTTTTTGCTATT
>JBBYHK010289074.1:0-12170 GCA_038382065.1 Adansonia grandidieri | reverse complement strand
ACAAACTTGGATACTAGTAATAATCTCTAGTATTTTTGTTATGGGTACTACAACCATGTTCTCATTAGAATACACGTTATTAATGCTTTAGTTTGGGAGGAAAAGGTTTTCTTACCACCATTTTCTTTATAATCAAAGTTTGTCCACTGTTGGATTCTCATAATAATCTTCACTCTTTTTGTGATTGGGCACTTCAATCAAGTTCTCTACATTGGCGTACATGATACTGATGCTTTGGTTTGGTAAGAAAAGCTTTTATTTCCACTATTTTTCTTATAATTAAAGTTCATTCGTGTAATAAGATAAACTTGGATACTAATAGTAATCTCTATTCTTTTTGTTATGGACACTACAATCGTCTTCCCTATAGTGGAATGCATGATATTGATGCTTTAGATTTGCAAGAAAAGCTTTTCTTTCCACCATTTTCCTCATAATCAAAGTTTATCCATCAAATAAGTCAAACTTGGTTCTCATAATAATCTCTGTTCTTTTTATGATTGGGCACTAAAATCATGTTCGCCTCATTGGATACACAATATTGATGCTTCGGATTTGCAAGAAAAGCTTTTTTTTCCACTCTTTCCATTATACTCAAAGTTCATCCATGAAATGATACATACCTTGATATTTGCAATAATCTCGATTTTGTGTGTTACTGGCACTACAATCATGTTCACCTCATTGGGATATAAGATATTGATTCTTTAACTTGGCAAGAAAAGTTCTTCTTTCCACCACTTTCCTTATAATCAATGTTCATTCGTGAAATGATACAAACTTTGATTCTTGTAATAATCTCCCCTATTTTTGTGATTAGGCCCAACAATCATATTGGTGCATGATATTAATACTTTGGCTTGGGAAGAAAAGCTTTTTTTTCCACTGTTTTTCTTATAATCAAAGCTTATCTGTGAAAAGAGTTAAACTTGGATTCTTATAAAAATCTCTATTCTTTTTCTGATTAGGCACTACAATCATGTTTTCCACACTGGAATACACGATACCGATGTTTTGGCTTAACAAGAAAAGTTTTTCTTTCCACCATTTTTCTTATAATCAAAGTTTATCCATCAAATGAATCAAACTTTGTTTCTCACAATAATCTCCATTTTTTTTATGATTGGGCACTAAAATCATGTTCTCCTTAACTGGATACACGATATTGATGCTTTGGATTTGCAAGAAAAGCTTTTCTTTTCACCTTTTCCCTTATAATCAAAGTTCATCCACGAAATGATACATATTTTGACACTTGCAATAATCTCAACTATGTTTGTTATTGGCACTACAATCATGTTCACTTCATTAGGATACACGATATTAATTCTTTGGGTTGGCAAGAAAAGTTCTTCTTTCAACTGTTGGATTCTTGTAATAATCTTATTCTTTTTATGATTGGGCACTACAATCAAGTTCTTTACATTGGCATACACGATGTTGATGCTTTGCTTTGCTAAAAAAAGCTTTTCTATCCACCATTTTCCTTATAATTAAAATTCATTCGTGTAATAAAACAAACCTAGATACTCATAGTAATCTCTATTCTTTTTGTTATGGGAACCTCAATCATCATCCCTACATTGGGATGCACGATATTGACGCTTTGGATTTGCAAGAAAAGCTTTTTTTCCCACCATTTTCCTCATAATCAAAGTTTATCCATCAAATGAGTCAAACTTGGTTTCTCGTAATAATCTTCATTCTTTTTATGATTGGGCACTAAAATCATGTTTTCTTCTTTGGATATATGATATTGATGCTTTGGATTTGTAAGAAAAGCTTTTCTTTCCACCCATTCCCTTATAATCAAAGTTCATCTATGAAATGATACATACTTTGACACTTGCAATAATCTTGATTCTATTTGTTATTGGCACTACAATCATGTTCACCTCATTGGGATACACGATATTGATTCTTTGGCTTAGCAAGAAAAGCTCTTCTTTCCTCCACTTTCCTTATAATCAATGTTCATCCATGAAATGACATAAACTTTGATTCTCATAATAATCTCCCCTCTTTTTGTGATTAGGCCCAACAATCACATTGGTGCACGATATTGATGCTTTGGTTTGGCAAGAAAAGCTTTTCTTTCTACCGTGTTCTTTATAATCAAAGCTCATCAGTGAAATAAGTCACACTTGGATTCTTGTAAAAATCTCCACTCATTTTCTAATTGGGCACTGTAATCATGTTCTCCATATCGGGATACATGATATTGATTCTTTGGTTTGGCAAAAAAAGTTTTTCTTTCCACCATTTTCCTTATAATCAAAGTTTGTCCATCAAATGAGTCAAACTTGGTTTCTCGTAATAATATCCATTCTTTTTATGATTGGGCACTAAAATCATGTTCTCCTCATTAGGATACACGATATTGGTGCTTTGGATTTGCCTTTTCTTTCCACCTTTTCCCTTATAATCAAAGCTTATCCGTGAAATGATACATACTTTGATACTTGCAATAATCTTGACTTAGTTTTTTATTGGCACTACAATCATGTTTACCTCATTAGCATACACGATATTGATTCTTTGGCTTGGCAAGAAAAGCTCCTCTTTTCACCATTTTCATTACAATTAAGGTTCATTAGTGAAATGAGACAAACTTGGATACTCATAATAATCTCCAATCTTTTTGTTATGGGCAATACAATCATGTTGTCCAGATTGGGATACACGATATTGATGCTTTGGATTTGCAAGAAAAACTTTTATTTTCACCATTTTCCATATAATTAAAGTTTATGCATCGAATAGGTGAAACTTGGATTCTCGTAATAATCTCCATTCTTTTTGTTATTGGGCACTACAATAATGTTTTCCTCATTAGGAAACACGATATTGATGGTTCAGTTTGGCAAGAAAAGTTTTTCTTTCTAACATTTTCTTTATGATCAAAGTTTGTCCATCTAACGAGACACACTTGGATTCTCGTAATAATCTCCATTCATTTTGGGATTGGGCACTATAATCATTTTCTTCACCTTGGAATACATGATATCGATGCTTTGGTTTCACAAGAAAAGGTTTCTTTTCCACCATTTTCCTTATAATCAAAGTTCATCTGCAAAATGAGACAAACTTGGATTCTCGTAATAATCTTCATTCTTTTTGTTATTGGGCACTACAATCATGTGCTCCTTATTGGGATACCGATATTGATGCTTTGGTTTGGCAGAAAAAGGTTTTCTTTCCACCATTTTCCTTATAATTAAAGTTTGTCCACCAAATGAGTCAAACTCGAATTCTCATAACAATCACGTTTCCTTTTGTGATTGGGCACTACAATCATGTTCTCCACATTGGGATATCGATATTAATGCTTTGGATTTGTAGGAAAAGCTTTTCATTCCACCATTTTCCTTATAATGAAAGTTGATCCGCGAAATAAGGCAAACTAGAATTCTTATAATAATCTTCATTCTTTTTGTTTTTTGACACTACAATCATGTTCTCCTCATTGGGATACACGATCTTGATGCTTTGGCTTAGCAAGAAAAGGTTTTCTTTCCACCATTTTCATTATAATCAAAGTTTGTCAACCAAATGAGTCAAACTTAGATTCTCATAATAATTTCCATTCTTTTTGTGATTGGGTGCTACAATGAAGTTCTCCATATTAGGAATTGCGGTATTGAAGCTTTAGATTTACAAGAAAAGCTTTTCTTTCCATCATTTCCCTCATAATCAAAGTTCATCCATGAAATGATATGAACTTGGATACTTGTAATAATCTTGATTTTTTTTGTTATTGGCACTACAATCATGTTCATCTCATTCGGATACATGATATTGATGCTTTGGTTTGGAAAGAAAAGCTTTTCTTTCCACCATTTTCCTTACAATTAATGTTCATCCGTGAAATGAAGCAAACTTGGATACTCATAATAATCTCCATTCTTTTTGTTATGGGCACTACAATCAAAGTTTGTCTATCAAAAAAGTCAAACTTGGTTTGTTGTAATAATCTCCATAATTTTTATGATTGGGCACTAAAATCATGTTCTCCATGTTAGGATACATGATATTGATGTTTTGGATTTGCAAGAAAAGCTTTTCTTTCCACTATTTCCCTTATAATCAAAGTTCATCCATAAAATGATACATACTTTGATACTTGCAATAATCTTGATTTTGTTTGTTACTGGCACTACAATAATGTTCAGCTCATCAGGATACACAATATTAAAGCTTTGGTTTAGCAAGGAAAGCTATCTTTTCATCATTTTCCTTACATTTATTGTTCATCCATGATAGGAGACAAACTTGGATACTCATAATAATCTCCATTCATTTTGTTATGGGCACTACAATCATGTTCTCCACATTTGGATACATAATATTGATACTTTGGATTTGCAAGAAAAGCTTTTGTCTCCAACATTTTCCTTATGATCAAAGTTTGTCCATCAAATGAGTGAAACTTGGATTCTCATAATAATCTCTTTTTTTTTTGTTATTGGGGACTGCAATCATGTTTTCCTCATTAGGACACACAATATTGATGGTTTGGTTTGGCAAGAAAAGTTATTCTTTCCACTATTTTCCTTATAATTAAAGTTTGTCTGTGAAATGAGCCAAACTTGGTTTCTCATAATAATCTCCATTTTTTTAAGATTAGGCACTAAAATCATGTTTTACTCATTGGGACTCATGATATTGAAGCTTTGGATTTGCAAGAAAAGCTTTTCTTTCCACCATTTCCCTTATAATCAAAGTTCATCCATGAAATGGTACATATTTTGATGCTTGCAATTATCTCGATTCTATTTGTTATTAGCACACAATCATGTTCACTTCATCAGGAAGCACTATATTGATTCTTTGATTTGGCAAGAAAAGCTTTTCTTTCCTCCATTTTCCCTATAATTAAAGTTTATCCATGAAATGAGACAAACTTGGATACTTGTAAGAATGCACAATACTGATGGTTTAGTTTGGCAAAAAAAGTTTTTCTTTTCACCATTTTCCTTATAATCAAAGTTTGTCCGTCAAATGAGTCAAACTTGGATTCTCATAATAATCTCCATTCTTTTGTGATTGGGCACTACAATCATGTTCTCCATATTGGGATACCGATATTGATGCTTTGGTTTTGCAAGAAAAACTTTTCTTTCCACCATTTTCCTTATAATCAAAGTTCATCAGCGAAATGAGACAAACTTAGATTCCCATTATAATCTCCATTCTTTTTTTTATTAGACACTAGAATCATGTTTTCCTCATTGGGATACACGATATTGATGTTTTGGTTTGGCAGGAAGAGATTTTCTTTCCACCACTTTCCTTGTAATCAAAGTTTTTCCATCAAGTGAGTCAAACTTGGATTCTCGTAATAATCTCCATTCTTTTTATGATTAGGCACTGCAATCATGTTTTTCTCATTGGGATGCACGATATTGATGGTTTAGTTTGGCAAGAAAAGTTTTTCTTTCCACTATTTTCCTTATAATCAAAATTTGTCCGTCAAATGGGTCAAATTTGGATTCCTATAATAATCTACATTCTTTTGTGATTGGGCACTACAATCATGTTCTCCATATTGGGATACCGATATTGATGCTTTGGTTTTGCAGGAAAAACTTTTCTTTCCACCATTTCCCTTATAATCAAAGTTCATCAGCGAAATAAGACAAACTTGGATTCTCATTATAATCTCCATCCTTTTTGTTATTAGGCACTACAATCATGTTCTCCTTATTAGGATACACGATATTGATGTTTTGGTTTAGTAAGAAGAGATTTTCTTTCCACCACTTTCCTTATAATTAAAGTTTGTCCACCACATGAGTCAAACTTAGATTCTCTAATAATCTCCATTCTTTTTATGAATAAGTACTACAAAGAAGTTCTCCATACGGGGAAATAGGATATTGATGCATTGGATTCACAAGAAAAGCTTTTCTTTCCATCATTTCCCTTATAATCAAAGTTCATCCATGAGATGATACAACTTGGATACTTGTAAAAATCTTGATTCTTTTTTTTATCGACACAACAACCATGTTCATCTCATTGGGATACATGATATTGATGCTTCGGTTAGGCAAGAAAAGCTCTTCTTTCCACCATTTCTTTACAATTAATGTTCATCCGTGAAATGAGACAAGCTTGGATACTCATAATAATCTCCATTCTTTTTATTATGGGCACTACAATCATGTTGTCCATATTGGGATGCATGATATTGATGCTTTGGATTTGCAAGAAAAGCTTTTCCTTCTACTAGTTTCCTTATAATCAAAGTTTGTCCATCAAATGAGTGAAACTTGGATTCTCGTAATAATCTTATTTTTTTTGTTGATGGGCACTACAATCTTATTTTCCTCAATGGGACACATAATATTGATGGTTTGGTTTGGCAAGAAAAGTTTATTTTTCCACCATTTTCCTTATAATCAAAGTTTGTCCATCAAATGAGTCAAACTTGGCTTCTCGCAATAATCTCTATTCTTTTTATGATTAGGCACAAAAATCATGTTCTACTCATTGGGATGCACTATATTGATGCTTTAGATTTGCAAGAAAAGCTTTCCTTTCCACTGTTTCCCTTACAATCGAAGTTCATCCATGAAATAGTACATACTTTGATACTTGTAATAATCTCGATTCTATTTGTTATTGGCACTACAATCATGTTCACTTCATTGGGGTACATGATATTGATTCTTTGGTTTATCAAGAAAAGCTTTTCTTTCTACCATTTTCCTTATAATTCAAGTTCATCTGTAAAATGAGATAAACTTGGATACTTATAATAATCTCCGTTATTTTTGTTATGGGCACTACAATCATGTTCCCCACATTAGGATACACGACATTGATGCTTCAGATTTGAAATAAAAGCTTTTCTTTTCACCATTTTCCTTATAATCAAAGTCTATCTATCAAATGTGTCAAACTTGTATTCTAGTAATAATCTCCATTCTTTTTGTTATTGGGCACTATGACCATGTTTTCCCCACTAAGACACACAATATTGATGGTTTGGTTTGGCAAGAAAAGCTTTTCTTTCCACTATTTTCCTTATGATCAAAGTTTGTCCATTAAATGAGTCAAACTTGGATTCTTGTAATAATCTCCATTCTTCTTGTGATTGGGCACTACAATTATGTTCTCCACTTCGGGATACCGATATTGATGCCCTAGTTTTGCAGGAAAACCTTTTCTTTCCACCATTTTCCTTATAATCAAAGTTCATCCATGAAATAGACAAACTTGTATTCTCGTAAAAATCCCTATTTTTTCTGTTATTGCGCACTACAATCATGTTCTCCTCACTGGGATACATGATATTGATGCTTTGTCTTGGCAAGAAAAGATTTTCTTTCCACCGCTTTCCTTATAATTGAAGTTTGTCTACCAAATGAGTCAAGCTTGGATTATCGTAATAATCTCCGTTCTTTTTGTGATTGGGCACTACAATCAAGATCTCCACATTGGGAAACACGACATTGATGCTTTGGATTTGCAGGAAAAGCTTTTCTTTCCACCAATTCCCTCATAATCAAAGTTTATCCATAAAATGATACAAACTTGGGTACTTGTAATAATCTCGATTCTTTTTGCTTTTGGTCATGCAATCATGTTCATCTTATTTGGATACACGATATTGATACTTTCGCTTGGCAAGAATAGCTTTTCTTTCCACCATTTTTCTTGTAATTAAAGTTCATTCATGAAATGAGACAAACTTGGATACTCACAATAATCTTCATTTTTTGTTATGGGTGCTACAATCATGTTCTCTACATTGGGATACACGATATTGATGCTTTGGATTTGCAAGAAAAGTTTTTCTTTCCACTATTTTCCATGTAATCAAAGTTCATCCATGAAATAAGACAAACTTGGATACTTATAGTAATCTGTATTCTTTTTGTTATTGGGCACTACAATCATGTTCTCCTTATTGGGACACATGATATTAATTCTTTCATTTGGCAAGAAAAGTTTTTCTTTTCACCATTTTTCTTAGAATGAAAGTTCATCCATGAAATGAGACAAACTTTGATTCCTATAATAATCTCCACTCTTTTTGTGATTGGGCCCAACAATTAAATTGGATACACAATATTGAAGCTTTGGTTTGGCAAGAAAAGCTTATCTGTCCACTATTTTCCTTATAATCAAAGTTCATCAGTGAAATGAGTTAAAATTGAATTCTCGTAATAATCTCCATTCTTTTTGTGACTGGCACTACAATTAGGTTCTCCACATTGGGATACATGATATTGGTGCTTTTGTTTGGCAAGAAAAGTTTTTCTTTCCACTATTTTCCTTATAATTAAAGTTTGTCCATTAAATGAGTCAAACTTGCTTTCTCATAATAATCTCCATTCTTTTTATGATTAGGCACTAAAATCATGTTCTCCTCATCGAGATACACGATACTGATGCTTTGGATTTGCAAGAAAAGCTTTTCTTTCCACCATTTCCCTTATAATCAAGTTCATCCATTAAATGATACATACTTTGATACTTGCAATAATCTCGATTATGTCTGTTGTTGGCACTGCAATCATGTTCACCTTATTGGGATACACAATATTGATGCTTTGGTTTGGCAAGAAAAGTTTTTCTTTCCACCATTTTCCTTATAATCAAAGTTTATCCGCAAAATGAGACAAACTTAGATTCTCATAATAATCTCCATTCTTTTTGTTATTGGGCACTACAATCATGTTTTCCTTATTGGGATACATGATATTGATGCTTTGGTTTGGCAAGAAAAGGTTTTCTTTCCACCACTTTCCATATAATTAAAGTTTGTCCACCAAATGAGTCAAACTTGGATTCTTGTACTAATCTCCATTCTTTTTTGTGATTGGGCACTAAATCAAGTTCTCCACATTGGTAAACACGATATTAATGGTTTCTATTTGCAAGAAAAGCTTTTTTTTTCCATCATTTCCCTTATAATCAAAGTTTATCCATGAAATGATACAAACATGGATCCTTGTAATAATCTTGATTATTTTTGTTATTGGCAATACAATCATGTTCATCTTATTGGGATATAAGGTATTGATGCTTTGGTTTGGCAAGAAATGCTTTTTTTTTCACCATTTTCCTTACAATTAATGTTCATCTGTGAAATGAAGCAAACTTGGATACTCATAATAATCTCCATTCTTTTTGTTATGGGCACTACAATCATGTTCTCCACATTGGGATACACGATATTGATGCTTTGGATTCGAAAGAAAAGCTTTTCATTCCACCATTTTCCTTATAATCAATGTTTGCCTATCAAATAAGCCAAACTTGGATTCTCATAATAATCTCTATTCTTTTTGTTGTTGGGCACTACAATCATGTTCTCCTTACTAGGATGCACGATATTGATGGTTTAGTTTAGCAAGAAAATTTTTTTTCACTATTTTCCTTATATTCAAAGTTTATGCATCGAATGAGTCAAACTTAGATTATCGTAATAATCTCTATTCTTTCTATGATTGGGTACTACAATCATGTTCTCCACATTAGGATACCAATATTGATGCTTTGGTTTTATAGGAAAAGCTTTTCTTTCCACAATTTTCTTATAATCAAAATTCATCCGTGAAATAAGACAAACTTAGATTTTCGTAATAATCTCCATTATTTTTGTTACTAGGCACTACAATCATGTTCTCCTCATTGGGACACATGATATTCATGCTTTGGTTTGGCAAGAAAAGGTTTTTTTTCCACCACTTTCCTTATCATCAAAGTTTGTCCACCAAATAAGCCAAACTTGGATTCTCGTAATAATCTCCATTCTTTTTGTGATTGGGCACTACAATCAAGTTCTCCATATTGGGAAACACGATATTGCATTACGTAGACCACGAGATCTATGTTTTGAGTTTCGTAACTCAAAACATAGGTTTCAATAGGCATCCGGTCATGCCTAGCCCAAAATGATCGATGGCGACTCCAAGCGTTGGACATTTTGCAATGGTTACCTGACACCAATAAGATGAACGATTCATCTTATGGTCTCCCTCACTGCACCATAAGTCGAGAATCCATACATTCTCATTTTCATCACATTGCCAAAGGAAAAGTCTCGATCAAAAAGACATTCGAAGTCAGAAAAATATTTTAAGCCATATGCATTCATAGATCCTTAAGGATCCACCCTGGGATACGTTGCGACAGCTTGGCAACTCTACTGGGGATAGTATAGAGAGTTAGGCCAATAACTAGCTGTGTCTTGCTAGGTTCCTACTTCTTTTGATCTTCGATCATTATTTAACTATGACCTTTTTTTTTTGTTTTGTCAACTAGTCTTTTATTTGGCATGATTGTCAGGATGGTCTTATTTTTAATTAATCATCAATTTAATAAAAATGGTAATACGGAAGTAAACAAAAAGGTTTGATTGTTTCCCTATCACACACCATGCACTTGCATGTGCATTAGTGTCCCACCAAACTCCATGGTGTGGTTATAACCCTATCATTAGGTGGAAGTGAACTATCCATCTTCATAAGTAACCCTCCGCATAGGCATGGCAATAACTTTTCGAATGTAAATTACCTATGTTTCTTGTGAGTAACCCTTCGCATTTGCATAGGGAAATACATCCAACGAATCGAACTAGTTCTACCAAACCCGCGATGGGTCTAGGATCGAGGTCTCTCGACTGTCCTTACTGGATGGAGGAGCAATTCAGCTACCTATTTAGGTGTCAACTTAAACCTCATATAGTGAGCCTTATGAGCTAAACCATGTCAAACCATACCGAAACGCTGCTAGAATACCCAGAGAATAGGGTCACTCAGGGAAACATTCCTAACCTTTACTCTTAATTACAATAATTATGTAGGTGACAATGAGTATACAATTGTCACCTACATCTTTATTTCTATCATTTATCAAGACATGCCATCGTGCTGCTCGAACGATGGCTAACCTTTGTATAAATAAGTGATGGTGAACAAAAACCATCATTCACAATGTCTTATACTGCAAGCCGTTATGCTGTCCGAGTCATGGCTTAATGCGCATCCACACTAGTGGTGATGAATGAATATTGCTACTGGTCGTTTCATTTTCCATCAAAATAAGATATTGCATTACCTCATGAAGGGCAGATTGCATCCTGGTATATTGAAATGCTGCTTGTTTCTTGTCTCACCACTTTGGTTGAGACATGTTATGAATTTTTTGTTCTAACGTTCTTAAATTCTTTATTTCCTTACATTTGTCTTCTATATGTTCCACTAAGTTATTTTCCTTTTGTTTGTGTTTTGGTGAATGCATCATTTCATCATAACCACTATGACTATCATCATTTTGGGACAATTATTATGGTTCGGTGTTTAGCAAGGGGCATTATTTATGGAGCAACAACTTATCTCCACTATCGAGTCCTTTAAAAATGTCAAAACATGGTTAGAAGGTCGCTAACGTCACGATGGGGACATCATAAAGCTCGACTATGTCTCAAAAATGCATGAAGAGGTCAAGGTCAATTTTTGTCAGAATGATTGTCAGGAACTAAAGCATATTTGGGACAGTTGGGATAACAATGAGAAAGAAGCCTTCACTAAAAAGTATGGGGACATAGCTCTCTTACTTCAAGTTCATTTAGATGATGGCTTGTTGCGAGTAGCGACACAGTTCTAGAATCTGACCTACTGATGTTTCACCTTCAACCAATAAGATTTAGTCCCTACCATTGATAAGTACACAACCCTACTCAACATAGAAAGGGCCAAGTCAGGCCAGATTTATTACAAAGTGCTAACGCCTCCTCCGTTCAAGAAGAGGTTGAGGCATATTCTTGGAGCCATAAAAGTATGGGTTGATAGTCACGTCAAAGTAAAATGGAGTAGTGAATGCATTTCTTGGGCCAGCTTAAAAGAGGGCATGGTAAATCTTTCTGATCAAAAGAAAGCTCAAGATGTCTATGCTCTAGCAATTTACAGGCTCGTTATATTCCCAAAGACTTTGGGTTATCTAGAGGTGGCAGTCACAGATTACTTTTCTTGCTTATGTTGCAACATCAACCCTGCTTCTGCCATTATCATTGAAACCATCCATGCCCTCAGCTTTTGTAAAAGAATAGGAACAGGAAGGTTTATTGGGTGTGCCCCATTACTCCAAATATGGATCTTAGGTCATTTTTGTGTTAGGAGAGGGAGAGTCAGGCAAAATTTCTTCTTCAAGAT
>JBBYHK010288747.1:0-24605 GCA_038382065.1 Adansonia grandidieri | reverse complement strand
GAATATTAATATATAAAAGTTTTAATTAGTCCTGTGATCATAAACACAAGTCATTTTATATATTGGACCTTAATTGCACATGTATTAAAACTTTTCCTTAATTTATTTTAAGAAAAAGGGGATTTCATTTTTTCTTCTAATGAAGAATATTATCTACTTATCCTTATCATTGAATTAAATGTTCAAAATTTAAAAGATTAAACTACCACAAAGGATGTCAATCATTTCTCTAATCAACCATTAAATGTATTCTTTATGATCATAGCTTAGGCCACAAAGTAACTCTTTCTTAGGACCATATAAAATTTGAATCATCGTTGCCAATTCCCCTAACAATGCGTTGAAGGGGTCACTCTTCCCTTTCGCGCTAACATGGTTTTGTTGGTTGCACCGTCGGCCCTCGGGGATTATTTTACACGGGTTCGACTCGACGGAGGAGACAGCTTAAACTGCTCCATTTTCTTCACACGTGAATTTTGACCATGTTCGGGACCTCTAGACCCCCTCAATCCTATCAAACGTCTCACTAAGTCACAAACCAGATGGTCCCACGTCATAAAGGGTTGACTTTTTAGAAAACGTTCAAATAGATTTCGTCCCTTACGAAACCTTATGCAAACGCCACAAAATCATCGTTCTAATATTTATAAACGATATTAATCGTAATTGATAATAATAATATTCGTCGTTACAACTGCAATAAATAGCCTGTGACCATAAAACTTTGGCTGGCTGCTGATCGACGCACCCCTTTTGCTGCAGCAACAAAGCAGCTAAACCTAAGCCCATTCTGCAGGTCAAAACCATTTTGTCTTGACGTTCCAAGGGAGGGTCAGGGTCACATTTGGTTTTCTAGGAATCACAAAGTCAAAGCCGAATACCTACAAAACTTCCCTCACTCTGAAGCAAACGCTCAGAAATCGTCTCGTGTTGACGATAATGTTGGTTTTATTTTTATACCAGTTTTTCATATGGAAAATTGGAACAAAGTAGACATGTATTGCCTCCCCCCCTCCCTTCCCCCATTAAAAGGATTACATTTTGATTGTCCGCTTCTGCTATATGAAAGTCAGAGATATGTCGATTGCATTATTGCACTAGTTTTTTAAGCATGTTGTGATGAATTCGTCAATTCGATTGACGATTTTGATATTGTTTTCAAGTTTGGTTTGAAAGATCTTAAATGAAAAGTTTAGCCGCTTTCTTTTTGATAAATATTTAAGTATTTCAAAGAACAAGAAAATTTTGATTTATTTTCATGTTGAGATCAAATTAATCATGATAACTTTGATTACCCTATTTACCTTAACCACTTTAAGTTATCACCTTCTAGCTAATTTAAGTATAACATACACTCAAATGCCTAAGGGCTTCAATGATATATGCAAAGGATATAACACATAAACGCCAGCAACATTAACTATAATTATAATTATAAATATATATATACTATGTTATTCAAGTCTATATCTCATATATAAATATTTAAACATATGTTGGATATTGATGCAAAACACGAATAATTTTTAAAAAATGAAAAGTTTTGTAATCTTTTTTTAATTAAATTTAAGATTTAGAGAAAGAGAGATTTAAACTTTGCTTGTTCAGCAGAGTGAACATACACGAACCAACTGACTTAAATAAGTGGGTATTAGAGTCTTATAACCTAGGATATAAATATATGTATATATATATATATATATTTATACATTGTTTAGTGATTGGCTTTTGCTGAGTCAACCAAAAATTGTAACATAACAGAAGCAGGAAATTATTAACAAAAGTCTAATATATATATATATATATGTAAATATACACGCGTACAACTCTTACCAACTTTATCTTCTTCGAAAAACAAAAGCCTAAGCCTAGCAGTTCTTAATTTAAATGTCATAAAACTTTCCTTCTTCATCTGCTCCGCTACTTCCTATAGCTAGTTACTGCATTACGTCATTCGGGTTCTTCTTGAAAAAGTTCTTGAGGTTTTTTTAGTTCATCTTATTAGTATAATCAATGCAAAGGTTTAATTTAGTTATGACTGAGGGTGTTGTAATGGAGAAATATCAGAAGGATGATTATTGGTCTGATGATGGACCCGAAAATGAACTTGTGAGAGAGCTTCTTGATGATGAATCTCCTTTCTTCGTACTACATCAAGGGACAATTCAAGCCAAATCAAAAAATTTTGAAGAAGATGCCACTAAGCGACTCATCTCGACTGTCTACTCAGGGCCAAGGATTGGAGATTTCGAGAATGCTTTATCAATGAAAACCTGGAAGGATCAATCTCAAGCACAACAGCAAACCAGGTTAATTTCCCCTGGATTTTTCTTGAACTGATCTTCATGACTAATTTTCATTTGATATTAAACGAGGTTGAATCCTTGTTTTTTGGCAGAATGAATTCAATACTCGAAGGAGGTTTGACAAAGATAGAGAATAAGTATACACTAAAGATCAAAAACTGTGGCAATGGCATTGCAGATGATGGATATAAATGGAGGAAATACGGGCAAAAATGGATTAAGAACAGCCCAAGTCCGAGGTAAGTAACTATCTTTCTGGCTACCTTGCTCATTCTTTTTTCAAATCTGTCAATCTTCAAAATCCAAATCAAGTCTCTTCTCAATATCAAACCTTATTCCAAGACCAGAGTATAATTCAAATTTGCTTAAATAAGCACAGAGTTGTATTAAAACAAGTTTCCATGGTTGGAACCTCGAAGTTTATCTACTTTCGTGGTCTCCCGCAAAGAAAACGAGATGCATGCATCGGCGGGTAAAACCAGTACTCAAGGCTAACGTTTTGCCCGGGATAGAAACTCAGTGGAAAGCACACGTATCACTCGACAAATATCATGTGACAATACATATGTCCCTTGGTGTCTTCTAACTGGATTTGCCAATGCCATCGGTTTTCTTTCTTTGGGACCTAGATCTTAGTTAACTTTGCATTTACAACCCATGGCCTTCTGTAATTATTATCCCCACACAGATCATCATGAACTCAAGTATTTATCACTTAAGGTAAAAATAGCACTAATCTGTATCATATTGGAAGTCATTTCAGATCAAGAGAAATTTACATTGTTTCTATTTAGCTCATTTTGAGTTTTAACTTTTGGATTCGGATTGCGTGAATTTGGGTTGATTTTCGACTATGAATTTGGATGGATAGATTTTATATTCGGGTTATAAGTTTTAACTACTAATAAGTACTTAGTTTGTGTGTAATTTTTGTTTGCATTGGCTTGAAAACAGGAGCTATTACAAGTGCACGAACCCAAGATGCAGCGCAAAGAAGCAGGTGGAGAGGTCAAAAGATGACCCGGATACGCTCATCATCACCTATGAAGGGTTCCACCTACACTTTGCCTACCCATATTTCCCACTCGATAGCCACCAGCACCAGCCTTTTCAAGATGATTCACCAACCAGCTGTAGCAAGAAGCACAAGAAGGCCATTTCAGAAGCTGAATCACAGGCTTTCATGGCTTCATCACAAACAAAAGAACCCCAGGAAACCTTAGCAAATTACATCAACTTCGCGCCACTCCCGAGCTCGATTAATGAGGGCAGCCCTCGAGAAATTACTTCGGAAGGATTTAGCCAACAAGGGTTGCTCGAAGATGTGGTGCCTTGGGTCATAAGGAATCCACCATTCAACAATAATGTTTCCTCCATTTCATCTTGTTCATCTTCCAACTCACGATCTCCGCCTGCCTCGCCTTCTTCACTGTCTTGGTCTCCTTTTTATAACCCTAGTTTTATATAATAACCATCAAACCATAGTTATATTGCTTCAATTCTTTATTTTTCTTGAACTACTAATGTTTAAGATTTATGTCAAACTCATATTTAAACATGAAACATGAGGATGTGACCCTCTAAGAGCACTCTAAATACATGAAAAATTAAAAAATATTAAATATATCCATATCAAATATATATCTGTAACTAACATTTATATTCAAATCTGAGAACTCTAACATTAGATGAATATTATGCATCATGGATTGATAAACCCAATTAATCTATAATAAATCTCCCTTGATGTACTCTTTTTTTTTTGTAATATCAAATTACCTTCCTTCCTAATCAGGGGTTGTTTTCCATATAATCAAAGTATTTTTAGGCAATATTAGGTATTACATATAAAAGGTAAATTTTGAAATGATATAATTATATGATATTAAAAAATTAATAAAGATACAAAACAAATACATAAAACCTGTAAAAATTTATAATTATTAATACGTCAAAATTTATGTAAATATATAATTTATCAAATATGATTATTTTATAAAATATATAAATATGATATAAATATAAATATTCTTAGATCTAATAAATGAAAGTTCACCATTCGACGGGCCTCAATGCTTGCACAATCATAACCCAATGATAATGAGGGAAAAGGGTTTGAAAAGCCCAAATTGATGAAGTGAAATTTCTGGCTCCTTTGGTCTTTGCATAAAAATAATTCATTTGTCAATTAGCCCAAACTCCTCTCAGAATGACAAAAATACCGCAGCGAAGGCTGCAATCAATGAGGGTAAAGAGGGTGAATTTTGTCAGCAGGGAAAGCAGTGCCCCCCCCCCCCCCCAATCCCCCAACTGGCCAACTCGGCTAAACAAAGAACCTCTTCCAAAATCAAAGAAAAGAAAAGAATTTCCCTTCTTTTTATTTTTTTCTCATCAACCAAACAGAAGCCAAGTAGGCAAAAACTCATCCTCTGATAGTTATCTATTCCGTAATATCTTCAATCTATTAAAATGATTTTCTCTAGAATAAGTCGCTCTCTCTCCCGCGCTTCTCGCTCCACTTTCCAAGTAGTAATAATATTTTCTTTTCTTTTTTTTTTTTTTAAATTTTTAATGGTCTCCAAGTTTTTTTTTTTTTCTGATAATAATTTGAATGTTCGTTTTTTTTGCAGAATGTAATATCGAAGAATCTGTTATTAAATGAATCGCGTTTCTGTAGGACTGTCGGAAATGCGTGCATTTCACCCGTCAATAAAGGGTTAGGGCTTTTAAGGTGTTATTTTGCATCAGCTGAAGGTGGGAAGAAGCTCGTTTGCAATACGTGGCTGTCGAATTTGGATTCAGTTCTGGCGAACCCTGGGATTAATCGGCTTTTCTCAAGTGAAGGACCGAAGGAAAGAAGTGTGTTAATAACCGTCACTATTTTTGTACTTATAAGTTAAATTTTACACCTTTTTTATTGATTTTTTTATAATTTAATTACTGTAGATTATGAAAATTACTAGCCAAAGAACAAGAAGAGAATTCCTAACGCTAATGAACAGAAATCTGGAGGATCTAAAGGTGCGTCATATACTGAAAATCTTTTAAATTTTAATTTAGGAAAGATATTATTCAAAGCTTTGGAAATAGGAAAAATTATTTTTTCTGATTTATTTACAGTGCTAATATTAGTGAAAGCTGACAACAAATTGATAGTTTTTTTGCTGAAAATGCATGTGGATTAGTATTATTTTTTCTTATGTTCACGGCATCAGCATTTAGAAGATGTTGAGTTAATTGAAGGTTTCGTGTGAATGTAGTTGAGTAATTTGAGCTCTTCTGATATTTATGTTACTGTGATTCTCCAGAAGATTCAAGTGCCGGTGATCCTGGGAATTCCCAGAAGATTGAAAATTTGATGCAGAATATGTCCCCATTTTATTGCTTGTTTTTATTGGGATATTCTCATCATTTCCTGGTTCTCATGATCAGCAGGAGGTTAGCAGCTTTTCACCCTTATTTTTACAATTTGGTTAGACTGTTTCTACACATATATTGGTTTATATGAGACCATCTTGATGACAACTTTTTCATGGCATGCTAAGACATGAACTATCCTTTTATTGGCCTTGCTGTGAAGTTACAAAACATGATTTAAGATGAATTAGTATGTTTGGTTCGATTTGTCCTTCCCCCTCTTCTTGACCAGTTAGTTTTAGTGCAACTTTTTGGACTTAGCATGATCCCTTTACGTATATCTTGTTCAATAATGTGATTCATACCCATGGCAAAACCTATTTTCAAGGAAAAAAAAATTGTGTGAATGAAGCCAGAAATAGAAATGGCATGTTGAATTAAATGCCTGCTGTGTGTGATTTATTGGGAAAAACATGGAACCTTTATCTGATGTTTCAGCCAGTTTTGGCTTCTTTCTGAATTTTTTTTTTTTCCTTGCAACTCTCTCTCTCTCTCTCTCTCTCTTCCGTTTTTCTTTTCTTTAAGCTGTTTGATGTGTCCGTCAGATTAGTTTCCAAGAGTTCAAAAACAAACTCCTTGAAGCTGGCTTTGGTGGAAAAATTTGTTTTTTCAAATAAATCAGTTGCAAAAGTGTATGTGAGGAGCTCACCACGCAATGCAAATCAAACCACTGATGATTCTATAGTAGCTCCAACATCTGGAGCCCCTGCCAACAGAAAGACAAGCCAGTATAAGTACTACTTTAACGTAGGGAGTGTTGAATCTTTTGAGGAGAAACTAGAGGAAATCCAAGAAGCATTGGGGATAGATCCTCATAATTATGTTCCTGTAACTTATGTAAATGAAGTGAACTGGTACCAGGAGTTGTTGCGCTTTGGCCCCACACTCTTGCTCTTAGGGACCCTATGGTTTATGGGGAGAAGAATGCAAACTGGATTTGGAGTTGGTGGTCCTGGGGGCCGAGGTGGTCGTGGAATATTTAATATTGGAAAGGCGCAGATTACTAAAATGGACAAGAATGCAAAGGACACGGTAAGCCATCGTTATAAGTTTTCTTTGAGACTTTAGTGCTGTTATCTTACATATTTACAACTTAAGATTTGAAAGTCGTTATTATGATAATGGTTTACTTGCTGTCTCAGGTCCTTTTTAAAGATGTTGCTGGTTGTGATGAGGCGAAGCAAGAAATCATGGAGTTTGTGCACTTCTTAAAGAACCCAAAGAAATATGAGGAATTAGGAGCTAAAATTCCCAAAGGTGCACTTCTTGTTGGTCCTCCTGGCACAGGGAAGACACTTCTTGCAAAGGCAACTGCTGGTGAATCTGGTGTGCCTTTCCTCTCTATGTCTGGATCAGATTTTATGGAAATGCTTGTTGGAGTTGGGCCATCTAGAGTGAGAAGCTTATTTCAAGAGGCAAGGCAATGTGCCCCTAGTATCATATTTATTGATGAGATTGATGCAATAGGTAGAGCAAGGGGTCGTCGAGGCTTTTCTGGTGGCAATGATGAGCGTGAAAGTACTCTTAATCGGTTGCGTGTAGAAATGGATGGATTTGGAACAACTTCTGGAGTTGTTGTGCTTGCTGGCACAAATAGGCCTGATATTTTAGACAGAGCCCTTTTGAGACCTGGTCGGTTTGATTGTCAAATTACAATTGACAAACCTGACATCAAGGGTCGTGACCAAATCTTTCAGATATCCTTGAAGAAACTAAAACTTGATAATGAGCCATCATATTACTCTCAGCGACTTGCTGCTCTAACCCCTGGTTTTGCTGGAGCTGACATTGCTAATGTTCGCAATGAAGCAGCATTGATTGTTGCAAGGAATGAAAGTGCTGTGATAACCATGGAACATTTTGAGGCAGCTATAGATAGAGTAATAGGTGGTTTAGAAAAGAAGAACAAGGTCTGTTGTTCGTTATCCTCTGCCTCTTTAACTTATGCACTGCTTTATTATCTTGAAATATCTATTTAGTCTATGTGGCTGGTTATGTTGCTAGAGATGTAATTGAGTAGAAGAGTGATTCGAATTTTTAAGATCAAAATTGGGTTTTCCGTTTTCCTCTGTAGTGGTATATTACATTTCAGGATGTAGGTTTAAAGTTTGTGCAGAGTATAGAACGTCATTTTATTACTTGCTTTCTGTTTGATGTCTATTCTTCAGCTTAAGTAGTGTCTAGTAGACCTATGATCTATCTGTTTTTCAGTTTTGACTAGTTCCTGCTAGAATGCAATGAAGCCTTGTCTTATTTAACGTTCTTGCTCTGGTATGCAGGTTATAAGCAAGTTGGAAAGGCGAACTGTTGCTTACCATGAATCTGGCCATGCTGTTGCTTGTTGGTTCCTGGAACATGCAGAACCATTGCTTAAAGTAACAATTGTTCCTCGTGGTACTGCAGCGCTAGGATTTGCTCAGTATGTTCCCAATGAAAATCTTCTGATGACCAAAGAACAGCTTTTTGATGTGACTTGCATGACAATAGGTGGTCGAATTTCTGAGCAGGTGAAATTTGAGAGCACCTTCTCACGCATTTCTTTCTTTATGAATTAGTAACAAAGACTTCCTTAGAACTTAGATATGATTAGCAATATCATATGTTTGTTGTCTCTAATTTGAATATGTCCGCATGCTGTGTGCTTGACCATTTAGTTCCAAGGTTGAAACAGAAGCCTCGAGTACCTGGCCTTCAGGTGTCATCTAGAAAGGGACACGGTTGTTGCAGTTTTTCATTTTCTTCTATATGCATGTGTTTGATCGTGTTGACTGCCAAGGTTATCGATCCACCTATTTTATGCATGTGATGCTTGTATCTGAAGTTGAGATGAAATCCTGGATGGTAATGCCTGACAACTGCTCTTATTTAGGTAGTAAGAGGAAGCCAACCTATGTTGCTCCTACCTTTCATTTTTCTTAAAGTACTTATATTTGACGCATATTTGGACATGAGTATGAAGATATATAATCTTTCAAGAACTCTCCAAATGCATGAAAATTTAAAGAAAAAATTGAACATGTAAGTCTAACTAATATAGAAGCCAACATGTTTTGGCTGTAACATTTTGCACTTTTCAGTCCCATTTGATATTTTATGTATAAAAATTTTGCTTGTGCACATAAAATTTGATACTTGTGTTTTGCATGGTAGATTTCTAACCTAGCATTTTACCATGTCATGCATCTTTTATGGGGGACTAGGTTTTGTTGGGGAAGATATCAACTGGAGCGTAGAATGACCTGGAGAAAGTAACCAAGATGACCTATGCCCAAGTGGCAATGTATGGTTTTAGTGACAAGGTTGGACTTCTTTCTTTCCCTCAAAGGGATGATGCATTCGAGATAACCAAGCCATGTAGCAGCAAGACGGGTGCTATCATCGACAGTGAAGTGAGAGAGTGAGTGGCTAAGGCATACGAACGAACGGTGCAGCTGATAGAGGAACACAAAGAACACGTGGCTCAGATAGAGAATGAGGTCCTTCAGCAAGAGGACGAGGTTCGGGTACTAGGGGAACGTCCATTTAAGTCGAGCGAACCCGCTCATTATGACAGGTTTAAGCAAGGGTTCCAAGAAGAAAACAAGGAACTCAAGGACACAACGGAGAGCAAAACTGTAGAGGAAGATGGTTCAACACCCTTGGAACCTGAGGTAGTGCCTGCATAGCTCATCGTCCTTTGCAGTTGGGAGTTAGGAGACAGTTGTGTAAGTTATTCGAGTTCTATTCAAAAAAGAAATTGAATTTTTTTGGTTATTATTTGATTAAACTCAGATATCAAACGTTCCCAGTTTGAATATTTTAATGTTTGACTCGAATGGTTTGTAAATCTAATTGAGTTTTATTATTTTTTTAATGTATATTTTATTAATTTAACTAGTGTTAAAAAAAATTTCAGCTCGAATCGAGTTTAAACTTGAGCACAAATAATCAAATTTAAATTTAAATTATGGGATCAAATTCATTTTGTGTTAAATAAACGAGTTTAACTGAATAAATTTAAATAATTTAATTTTTATTTAAATTTAAATTTAAATTTTAAAACAAAATTTAAAAAATTTGAATAAAATTTAAAATTTAAAATTTTAAATAAATCAATAAAATCCGAGTTGACGCAAAAGTAGTTGTGATCTACGTGAGGCTATGGCCCATTAATTTGCCTGTGAAGTTATTCTCTCAACAACCTCAATTATTATGGGCCTCAACTGAGTCACCAAAGACAATAAATTCTCGGGCTAACCCAAAGAGAATGGGGATAAGGCTAACTTGAGAAGAAAAAAAAAAAAAGATAAAGAAAAATCAAAATAAGATTAAACAATTCTTGCAAAAGTCATTCTCTCAACAACCACTTTAACGGCTGAGACAATAACAAGCAAAAAAGCTTAATTTATTCGTCGCCCTTGTTGTTGGTTGTCGAATTTTGCTTGCCTTTACCGGCTATCGGAAAGATAAAAGAACTGAGTCAAAACTTAACCAACTTCTTCTTGATCAATGGCTATGCTGACACGTGTCCCATTGGTCATTTCCAACAGCAGGGTTCCAGTTGTTAAACCTTCATCCAAGTCTTTAAGTCAATGTCATAAATGCAATGGCGTGGCATCAGCAGTACCTTTAACAAGAGAAGTTCTAGATTGTTCTTCCACTCCCTCTTTTCTTGGTTTCAACTCTATTTCACCTTCATTTTCGTCTGTCTCAACGAGAAAAAACAAGGGTTTTAGGAAAACAGCGGTGGTATTAGCTTCCATGGCAGATTTGAGCACTGTGCTTGTCACTGGAGCCGCTGGCAGGACAGGTTTTTCTTTTCTTTTTATATCTTCTGTCTTTCTCTGGGTTTGTTTGTTTTTGAGTGTACCAGTTAAGGAGATAACTTTTCTTGAATGACTTGTCTAGTTAAGAACTTATATGAGATGTTAAGAGTTTTGTAAATAGGTTAATTGGGTTTTTGGCTACGTAATATTTTGGGGTTTTAAGGAGTTTTGTTGTCATGGGTTTATAATATTTTGTTTATTTGAAGATATGAGTGTCAATGATTATTTTTAATACTATGGCTTCTTGCAAATACGAATAAAATTGTTACTCTTTAAGGGACTTGATTGGAGGCAAATGGTGAATATGCCCCAGAAGATGGTTATTTCACAAAATGGAGCTCATGCAATTGTTTTTTTTTAATACTTTACAGAGGGAGAAAAAAAAGGTTTCATTTAGGCCGCATTTAGAAGGATTATTAGTGTCGTTTTCAGTAGGCTGTTTTGCAATATATAAAATTAACCATAAGATGACCCTTGGCATTGCTGTATAAGCATCAAATGGAGTCCAACAAAATGTTCTCAATGGGATGCTTAGATGAGTTCGATATATGATTTCCTCTGCTACCTTTATTTTAACTTCAACCTATAAAACTCAATTGCTTATAATCTTTTGGTCGCCATGACTGTTAACGTCCCCGTTACTGACATGAATTTATTGGTGGACTTTTGGCAGGTCAGATAGTTTATAAGAAACTGAAAGAGAGGTCCGACGAGTTTGTCGTGAGAGGATTGGTTAGAACTCCAGAAAGCAAGGAGAAAATTGGAGGAGCAGATGATGTTTTCGTTGGGGATATAAGGGATGCCAGCACTCTAGTTCCTGCTATGCAAGGAATTGATGCTCTCATAATTCTTACTAGTGCTGTTCCAAGAATGAAACCCGGATTTGATCCAACGAAAGGAGGAAGGCCTGAGTTCTATTTCGAAGATGGAGCTTACCCCGAGCAAGTAACATTTGGATCTTCTAATTCTAGGGATTGTTACTCTTGTTTTCTTTTAAACTTCACTAGACTTATGTAGGGCTATCTATCTTGTTTCCTAGGTTGACTGGATTGGTCAGAAAAATCAAATTGATGTTGGTGAGTTCCTCATCTTAATTTTTCCTAAATGCTCTATTGCTTGGGTGCTTCATTTTTTTTGAAATATTTGTCTCCGACACATGTCCAAACATAGGTATTAGGATATGATCCTCCCAAACATATGGACTTATGTTGGACTCATACCTCTATTCGACGCTTGCATCTGAGTTCGAGTAACATATCCTAAATGTTCAGTCTGCATGTCTAGTTTTCATTTTACCACACCATATAATGATAATCCACATTGACAAGGACAGCTAAGGAGGCTGGAGTGAAGCAAATTGTGTTGGTTGGGTCCATGGGTGGAACAAACCTTAATCATCCCCTGAACAGCTTGGGCAATGGCAACATTTTGGTTAGCATCTTTTTCAATACTAATAACTCTTAGCTGTCCAGTTTGAGATAATTAAGATTTTTTTTATGTGAATTTTTTTTCAGTTACTGTTCAAATTTTTTTTGTTGCATCTTTTATCTTTGACAGGTTTGGAAGAGAAAGGCTGAGCAGTATTTGGCTGACGCTGGTGTTCCATACACAATTATCAGGTTAAACCTACATCATCTCTATTCTACTGGGGCAGCAGCCATTGATGATTGACCCCCAAAGGTGTTGTTTATTTAAATCCTTGTAACTTTACAACTGACTTTGACCCTTTCTGGCCAACTCAGGGCTGGAGGGCTGCAAGATAGAGATGGTGGCATCAGAGAACTGATTGTTGGGAAAGACGATGAGCTTCTTCAGACTGAAACAAGAACAATTGCCAGGTCTGATGTAGCAGAAGTCTGCATTCAGGTATCGCCTTTCTCATATTCATATTCCAATTTTAAAACATTTTACACTCTCACCGTTGCATGTTGGATTTGCCATTTTCATGGATCTTATTTGTTTTCTTTTCAAACAGGCACTGAAGTTCGAGGAAGCCAAATTTAAGGCATTTGATTTGGCCTCGAAACCCGAGGGAGTTGGCACCCCGACAAAGGATTTTAAGGCGCTTTTTTCTCAGATCACTACTCGTTTTTAATTCTCAAGGGCCATGAATTTTTGTCTTATCATTATATTATTATGCTTCTAAAGACACTTTTAATTTGAAATAGTTATGAATAGCTGAAACTTTAAGGCCATGCCATGATCAGCAGAAAGGACTGCAAACAAGCGACTCCCTGCTGTCTCTACTCGGGCATCCTTTGCAAACCTGAGGTGAACAATCAAGATAGTGTTGCAATGATATATTATTATTTTTATTATTATTCTTCTTTTTTTTATCTGACATTGCCATGGAACTCAGTACTGTATATTGCCCTCTTGTTAAATTACTAAATTTGTACTAATACTTAATGGGTTTTTTTTCTCTAAAAAAAAAAAACCCCTTGCTTCGGGAAATTAAGGACCATGACACATAATGATGGGCAACCTCGCCCCGGTACTGAGATGGACAAAATCCAAGGCTCTAAATCTATCGAAAAACAGTCAGGTTTAAAGCTTTAAGTGTTTGGGCCAAGACAGCTGTAGTCCCGATACTCGCCGGGGCTTCTATCAAGCTTGGTCGGCATTCTCCGGCAAGAATCGACTCGACCCAGGTATCTGATATAGATTCATTCACTTTTCGTCACAATTGCACTTTAATTTTACGTTATCGTGTAACATCTAATCTTGAAGGGTTTAAAAAAATATAGTTATATTCCTACTGGTAACAGAATCTGATCCCTGATTGGTCTTTATCCAAAAAGAAGAATGGAAGAACTGGGAAGATACAGAATTTCATGACTTTTTTCATGAAAAATTTCTTTTTAACACAAAAAACAATGAAACAATGTTGGAAAATAACTTAAACTACTACTGCTGCTACTACATAAGCATCTTAGAGCATGCATTGTTTATTCAACAAATCATCTAAACAGAACCGAACTCTATCCGATAAAGGCAGTTCGGTTTGCAAATCAACATGAATATGAGCATGCTACATAAATTTTCATTTACAGAAGATTTACAAGATCGACAAGATAGATAGAGTAGAACCTCAGACACCTGATTTGAGCTGCTGGTTAGCCTGCTGTCGGGACCAGTAGGCATGGGCAACAAGGACCCTGTCCAAAAGTTCTTGTGGCACAGGTTCTCCCCTCCTTTGCTGAGGGGAGATACTTGCTGTGTGGACCAATGTCTTCCACTTATCCTGTACCATACCATCCATATCACATTATGCGAAAATCTTCTAACACATATACAAATATTCGACACCTAAAGAATCATAACATAATGGAATAAAACTATGCTTTAGGAAACCAAAACCTGGAAGAGTTAATGACGGAAACTAAACATTATATTTTACATGAAAAACGCACCGTTAAAGATATATAAACTTAATGAGAAGAGATAGTGCAGAACAAACAATATTGAAGGTACAAGCGAATGGCAATGAAAGGTCAGTCAATTGCTGTAATAATAAATTTCCGAACTTAGGCAGAAACAAGAATGGAGCATTCACCTTCAAATCCACATACGTACGATGCTTTGCATTGTCAAAAGCACGCAATTTGACATCGCGCCACCTACAATATTTAAAAGGAGGTGAGGATCCAGAGCACTGAAGTCTGCAATCAAACATTTGTCAGCCAAAGGATAATCATTAAAAAGTAACCTTCCGGTTCCTAGTTTCTCGACCGCCTGAACCAATGCTTCTACTTCTGAAACAGAGAAGGGCCTTCTGATACGCCGCTGGACAAACTCATGACGCCCAGTTCTGTGATGAATCGGAACCAAAGCCAATGCCCCCACACTGATGGCTGGGATTGATGCTACAGATTGGGAATTTGGAATGGTAGCATTAGCTGATATGTTGCAATCTGTCACCGGATGAACAAAGGAGACACTTGAAGTCCCTGATTCTACAGTAAAAGATGCTGCATGCCTGGAAATAGAAAAGAGTAATACAATTTAAAGAATACAAATTAATTTAACAATTAAAATTTTTGAAAAGTGAGCAAGAATATGAGCCACAAAAATGAAGACAGAATGAGAAAAGGAAAGAGGATGGAGACGATGGAGGACAACGAAAAGGTCAGCCTTATACTTACCTTGTTATCACCTGCTCTCCTGGGCATGGAGGCGGTGTAATTTTCACATGCTGGGGCTCCAATGTAAATCCCAAATTACGACGCTTGCCATCTTGAGAAATACCAGCCTGAAGTAGAGTTTTGCTGTCATCTCTAACCTTCTTTCCTTGAAGAAGGATGCCAATATGTAAGCCACCTCCCAGTACAGTAGTCACCGCCTCCATGACTGTCCTCTATAAAAACCACTAGACATTAATTATCAGCAATCTGCAGATATGGAACCAGTATGCTTGACCTCATAACCATGAAAATAAAGAAAAAGCAGTTGCTTCATCTCTGATAAGGTGATACATTATTTCTTAAAATATTAAAGAGATCAAAGCACCGTTTGCTGATAAGAACAAGCATTTTATCCAATGACGTTGATATTGTTATGATGTTATGCTCCCATCGTGAGAATCAAAGAATCATAGTTCGTAAATTAAGTTCTTTTTTTTTTCTCTCTCTCCAGTGGGGTAGAACTTTGTACATAAAAGTTAAAAAGAATAATAAAAGGGAAACATTCTATCAGTTAACAACAAAGAAGGCAATGGTGCATACTTTCAGTGAACCAACGGTGGCAGTTGTAGGAATCTCAACAAAGAGCTCGGGAACCTTGAAGGATTTAATCCGAAGCTTCACTGAATAAACCCAAAACAGAAAACAAAGAAACGTTAGAGTAAGGCAGGATAACAAGGCCATCAGATCAGATACCTTACCATTATGGTCTCTGGATCCAGGATGCAGACGTGGACTTGCAACTGAGGATGCCACTCTGATGGCTGCATGTAAGAGCTCGGATTACTCAGCAAAAATTGAATATACCCTAAAGCCTAAGAACCAGAAAATAAAGGAAAAAACGAAAGCTGGCAGCCATGCTTTGTTGCACCTGCACTACAGTTGTCACCATCACTTCTCTTTTCAGCAGAATTGAATCTGTCATCAAGCTGAAAGCCTTGATCGGGACCAGCAAATGGGCATTGATTAAAGAAATCCCTTCCCTTGAAAGGAGAGATCCTCCTCGATCTTTGACGACTATAACTAGTTCTCCCATTACGGAAAATCGTTCTTCTTTTCCCATCTAAAAACATCAGTTAATCAAGAAATGGCATTTAGTCAAGAAGGTAGATTTATGATGCTAAAAGAACAAAATACAGGAATGAATGCCTACCATATCCAGTAACATGAGCAAGAACTTATTACTAGTCGCAAACTTCACGGAATTCAATAGAACTGTATCATGACATCTACAATTATATTCATACTACAAGACCACAATCCATTATTAAAAAACCACAGAATGGTCATATATACCATTTCTTAAGGAAGCCCCACCATTCAAATTTGAAGATACTCTCCAATGTCTGGAAGAAGACGGGTTCTTAATTCTTCGATCTGCCACGTCCCATGGCAGCCTAAAGGCCTTCAATGTGGTGGCAGCCTGAGTAAACCCGATGTAATTTTCGTCATCAGCTCTACTAACTGTCTCTACAGTAGCAGAATGCCTAGAAGGACCAAGAGTTATCCAGTCCTTGAACAATGATACCTCGCTTTCTGAACGGAAAAAAGCGGGAGGTTTATGGTCCATTTCCAACACATCCAAACTGCCCGTAAATGGAAGAGTTTCACATTTTACGCTTTGAATAATTGAAAGCTCAGCTCCTGCATCCTCCACTTGCCCTTCAGAAGACTCCCCGGATACTAGAGAAGAAATACCTACTTCAGCAGAAGGGCTTGCATTTCTACCATTGATATCAGCCAACTGATCAAAGCTCTTTAAAGTCGAACAGGCTTTCAAATTAAACTGGTCCAGAGCATGCGAAAACTTATTCAATGTATAGATTTGGTGGTAACGAATAAAGGTTTTCTCATCATAGGCTTCCTGATCAGAAAGGTTGCACTTTGATAATTGCCTCTCATCCCCTTCTTCGTTTGCAATAGTATTTTTAGGAGCACTTTGCTGATCCTTTTTACGATTATGAGGCACAAAAGTTTTACTTTCCTGCAACAGTTCACCAGCTACACTAACCAGCATTTCGAAAGCACGTTTCTGAGCGTTCCCACTTTTCTTCCTGATTGGCACCCTAACCTAAAACCAGCAGTAAGCAATTACAGTATCAAAATAGTATTATTAAACATAAAAAGTATATAGATAATGACGGAATGAAAGCAATTCTTTACCCTTGATGATCTAGAAGCTCTAGGAAATATAGGCACCTGGTAGCCACTGAAACCATATTCCAACCTTGTCTGCGACACCATGTCTTAGGCAATCATCGAAAAAAGAATTCATTAAGCAAAACTAACATACTGCAGATGACAAAATAGATACAGCAAACAAGTAGTAGGAGATTGATGATCAGAAATATTCAGGAATATGAAAACCGAAACCCACTTATTGAGAGATTTGCCAAAAACAAAAAAGCAGCGAGACAGATGCATTTAAAAACAAGCATCTCCTTTAAGGATGAACGAGGCAAAGCATAAACCTAGTACAATTCCAAAGGCTTCCAGCCTAATACGAGCGAGCAATACAGCATGGTTTGGTTACTTTATATAGCAATGCATACGAAACAAACAAATTTAAAATTAAACTCTGGCAAATCATATCGATAAACGAAAATCATACGTAAAACATGATTTGTTGATGTCAAAATGCATCCAAAGGCAGCCTCTGAAAAATATAATGCAACCAAAGGCAGTCGTTATGAGATGTTCTATACCATCAAAATAGGGGAATCCAGCAAACGACCATGAAACAGAAAGAACACTATACAAAGCACAAGCCATTAATGTTACTTGGACTCCTAGTAAGTGTCAATATGGATATGTATCCGATACAAATATGCTCAATTTTTTTTCATATATTTAAAAGATCATAGCTACATAATTATGTCCGAATATGTGTCAAAAACAAATACTATAAAAAAAATAGAGTATGGATAACATTACACGCCATAAACCCAAAAACACCACAGTTTCAAGATTTTAACAATCCTTAAAATTTAAAAATGATATAAGAGGAAAAACAAATTAAGTCCATATCTGTTATCAATTAGCTTTAATAAAAATAACAAAACCGTGACAAATCCTATAAGAAGAATGATAGTAAATGACAAAACCCTGTCTTAACCTTAAAATAACAAAGAAAATTATCCAATTTAATATTATTTTATAATTTAGCGAAATGGGATTTTTTTTTTTTAAATCCCAGAAACCTCTAAA
The DNA here is from genome assembly GCA_038382065.1 of Adansonia grandidieri. Lineage (NCBI taxonomy): Eukaryota > Viridiplantae > Streptophyta > Magnoliopsida > Malvales > Malvaceae > Adansonia > Adansonia grandidieri. The sequence goes on along the minus strand of JBBYHK010288747.1, from coordinate 6,689 downwards.
TCTATATAAAAAAAAATCAAATCTTTCCTCTGAATTTTAGTATTCCACCAACCAAAAAAACAATGCCTTGAATAACCAAAAAAAAATGGCAAGATTTAAGAGCAAGAGAAAAACGTTTTCAAAAAAGTCACCTGGTTTTTTGAGTTTTTGTGTAACCAAAATAAAACCCGCATGAAAACCACCCAAAACTTCAACCTTATGGGTTTTTTTTTTTTTTTTTTGTTAAACCCAAAAAGGAAAAACTGCTTCCATTTATATAATTTGTGGGCTTTAACTGGAATAACCGGTGAGGATCCGCAAGTTTAACCGGTCACGGAATGGTCAGGCAAAAACTACTTTTGGACCAGTTCCTTCGTTTTGGTTGATCCACTCCTGTCCGTATCAGTTCTATAGCTGACACGTGGAAGCCTGTCCATCCATTTTGGTTAATCTTATCTCGTTCAAATAAAAATACGTTTTGTCCTTTTTTTTTTTTTTTGGTAGTTTTTGGATAATTGAAAATTGAATTTTTTTTGGACAACTTTTGCCATTAAACTGTGGCAGAGGTATTACTGTATGTCACTGATTCGCTCTTTTTTTTCCGTTCCGTTTTTCTGTAAATATGATAAGACAGTGTCTGTTTCGAACCTTTCTGTCCTTTTTTCCCTAGTTTTCGTTTTTACCCAAAAAAATATAGTAACATCATCGATTTAATTCAAATTATATTCATATTTTTTATTAAAATTATATTTAAAAATTATATATTAATGTTGATATATAATATACAAATAAATTAAATCAAATTAAATTGATTCAAATCATTAAAATTTAAACTCGAATTCAACTCAATGTAAGTCAAACAAATTACTCGACTCTTAACAACTTAATATCAACGTATTTTAGTTTTTTTTTACTCTTGAGCAGCTTAACATCATCATATTTTACTTTTTTTAATATCATTTTCATATTATATAATCATATCATATCCAAAATTATTACATTAAAAAAACAGTCGAACAATATTATAAATAAAAATATAATTTAAGAGTAAGAATACAAAGAAATTTCTTGAAAACCATAGATCAGAAACTAATTAAACAATTATAATTTAAGAATAAGAATACAGAGAAATTTCTTGAAAACCATGGATCAGAAACCAATTTAACAATAAAATTCCGGGAATTATGAATAAAACATAACTGAATAAATAACCATATTTAACTGTTCTATAATTGAAAGACACTAAGCCCACAATACGAAACAAAGTGTAAAAAGAAAAAAAAAGAATATTATATCATACAGTCAAAAGCAGCCCACAATACAAAACAAAGTGTAAAAAGAAATAGAAAGAATATTATACCATACAGTCAAAAGCATGCGCAAGCAAAAAAGATACGGTTTTTAATTAGCAGCCAAATCTCGATACTGCCATGGGTTGAATTCAGTGGACTTAATGTCAATCTCCTCACTGCTGCTACTTGAGCTATTATCTATGATGGCCCGGTGTTCAGCATACTTGCCATTGTATTGATAAACTTCCAAGTCGCCCCAAGGTGTAGCTGCGACTTCATTGGCGAAGTCAAACCATTTGGGCGTGAAGTTATGGCCCTTTTCCTCTCTGTTTTTCTTTTCGGCTCTCTGTCTTTCCTCCAAACTGTACAACCAAAAAAAAAATAATAATTAAGACATTATTTCACTTTCAAGGTTGGGGGAAATGAATTCAACTATGTTGTGTGAACTTGAGTGCAAATGCTAGATACGAGTACATATCAAACATGAATATATTCTATTTTTTAAAAATTTTTTCATGTATATGAAAGATCCTTGTAGGGTCGTACTCATATTCCCATACCCATGTCCAGATATACATCAGACACAAGTATTAAATCCGAGTACTTCAAGGAAAGGTGAAGAGTTGGAGTAATATAGAAATTTACATAATCATGGCATAAAGTGAAGGGTGGCCTTACAGATAACATTATTCTGAATGAAAAACAACACCTTTACCCGTTTCACCTCCGGTAAACAACGTTCTTCACACACTCGGCAACGTATAATGTACACAGGTGAACATAAATTCCAAAATCTAATTGGGAAGAGAGAGAGAGATACCTGCTCTTTTCAAAACCTGCCTTAGAGAGGTCACCCTGCTCTAGTGCATATCTATCAGGACGTAGACGAGAATCGGATGCTAATAGCTTCTTGGGAGCAGTATCAAAGCTGTTAATCTTATGCGCAAAATATGTGTACTGGAATTTATCATTTTTTGGAGCATCAGCAAGTCTCCACGCCTGCATAACAGCAACAGAAGAGTAATGACAACAAGTAGTTCAGTATCAGGGACATAATCTTGTACTTCTTAAAACTTCACAAATTATTAGCATAGGTAAGTATATTAGTCCTCGACTATTTCAATTCTGAAATCAAAATATTTGTCATGTTAATAGAGAAAGTTTTGTAATAAGCAAAGAAAACTTTCAACATCCAACATATGTAGCATTTAATTTGCCACTGAAACCAGGCACCAGGAATTTCGTGTTCATTGTCAGCAGCGGTACCATTTATTTAGAATGTAAAGCTATTGGGAAAGGTGTGATACTTCTCATGGTAAGAGGAACAAGTTTGTTTTTCACTATTTTGACTACAAATTTTGTTTAAAAAATAAAACTTAATCACTTCAGGGGAAGGCTCAGCATGAATGATATGCTTTCTGATAAAGAATCGCATGTCAAAAACATGATTCTTCATTCTGCTAATTTTTGACAGGAAAAATGAAAATTCCAGAATACAAGCATCAAGAATACTACAGGAGTGTTTATGAGAAGAATAAAAGATGAAAACAACTGAGAGATGCTGAAAAAGACTAACCTCCTTTAGTTCAGTGCCTGGAAGTGGTTCGCCTTCACTATCACAAGGTTGATAGCTCATTGACTCATTCCATTTCCCAGTCATCAGTATCTTTGGCTCCTCAGCGGCATTATATACATATCCATCAATCTCATACCGGCCAGCTCTGTGAACAACCAAGACCTAATGTTAAATCGTGTAAAGTCAACAGAGAAAAGAATATAACAACTTATCAAGTGAAATAATTTCATAATCTTGATGAACCTTTTTTTTTTTTTGGTGTGTTTTCAAAGAATTCAGAGAGAAGAAAAAAAAAACTTGGCAGTTGGTGCCTACATATACAGCTGAATAGTTATTTCTCAGAATAAAGCCATACCCAAACCAACCACACGGTTGAAAATATAGCACAGCTTTATCGCCCGTTGTCAGGTTTGTCATGATCATCTCCCCTGGTGAATCAACCCAAGTTCGTCCAAAAATTAAGTTGTTAACTTTCGTAGGAGGAGGCACCAAATCAAAAACTACGCCATCCCTTTTAAGGGTCACACGGGTCCTGCACACAATTATTTTAGAATCTATGCATGAGCACCAACTGCAAACTCTAAAAATATGCTGATTCTTTTCTTCCATTGATATCAAACACCGTGAAAGGCTAACACAAACGAGTTCAATTTGATCAGATGAGATGCACCCTAGCGGACGATGGTTCCAAATAAGATTAGGAGGGGAAACATTAAAATTCAAGTTATTGTATGACAACCGCACAATCTCTGACAGATCAGAATGCATATAAACAAATTCTTCCCTCCCAATGCAGTTTTCTCGTATTGAAGGACATAAAAGTCAAACAGATAATAAATGCACACAAACTTAAGCATTCAAAGATTCTTTCAATTTTTCAACCCATATCCAACTCAAATACAAGTAGAAAATTCTCCAGCAAAAATAAACATAATTGCAATAAGACACTTATGCATAATCAGAAATTGAAAATTATAAAATTTCACAAACTCCAGAGATTAATGCTGCTTCTATTAGCTTATAAAACATGCTAAGGATGTATATAACGGTGAAATTGAAAAACCAAAAAAAGAAATAGTAGTAAATTGTGCCTATGTAACAAGTTATGAAAGAGAGCATGTTCTACCTTCCAAGTGGATAGATATCAATTGAGTTTCCCAAAAATTTGGTTTTCACTTTAGAAGAAATATCATAAATGAAATGCTCATTTTCAGCATGAGCAGCGCTCATTGGGGGATGATGACTAACCTGCAAGGGAAAAATGTCTAATAAATATCTTTAAAATATCAGCCATTTAGAGAAATTATACGAAAACAATGTCAGAAATAAGAGCCCCCCCCAAAGCATCAAAAATGAACCAAGACTTAGGTCTAAACGACCCACCTGTTCGGCTATAAAAGTAATGCCACCGTGATTAACCATTTCATAAGTCTCACCAAGTATGGGATTGAATGGTTTCCAGGTACGTTGATAGGCATAGTAGACAGATATAGCCCATGAAGCTGCAATTAGCTACATTAGTCCATCTAATTAAACTTAGAGAAAGAGAAAAGAGAAGTTAGAAGAAACCCTACTGGTGTACACCAATCGCATGTAAGGATCCTCGCATTCATCAGCCAGATCTAGCAGGTAGGAGTACTCCATCAACTGTCACAAACAATGAAATCAAGAAATCCCACTGAGAGAAGAGAACCAAACACAAAAATATCTTTACATCAATGGAATTTGGATAAGAAAACGGAAACCTCAGCCATTTTCTGCAACATTGACATTGGCTCAAAAATAAGTACTGGAAGTGTCACCATTGATGTGACATCAGATCCTATATACTTTTGCATCATTTTCCAGTAACTGTCCCTGTCCTGTTAAACAAAAGAATGCAAAGTGTAAATGGCTATACAAGTTAATAAAATGCTATACTCATCATTTCAACCCAATTTAAGCAATCTTGCATGAATAGTTCTATAATTTTTGCCAAAGAAAACTACAGCATTTGCAAGGTGAAGATTCATTTGTGCAGGAAGTATGGCTATAGTCTTCTAATAGTCAGTGGACAAACCTAGCTTTTCTTTTCGTTAAGTGTCACGTACTGAGCAACATTCAAATATTTCATATGTTGGGTGCAATATAAATGCTTAGCAACGTAAGGATAATTGTTATTACAATATAACCCCCATAAGTGACTTTGCTGGAACTGCATTTTTCAAATCGAAGCATCATGATTCAAAATCATATGATAGAACCAGGCACCAAGCTAAGTGCTTTTCTTCATATTTTCTTCAATAAAAAGGAAGATGCCGAAAATTAAGCATTACCTCCTGTTTCCATCTTCCTCTTCTTGCTTCCTCTTCGGCATCTTCAGTCCCGCCTTCGGGATTAACGACTTCAAGCCCTTCATATCCCAATAAACTGTGTAAACAGGAAAAAAGCCGTGAATTCTCAATGAGTAAAAAACCCTACTTAAAACAATCAAATTAGTTCATTCTAGCTAAACCCTCTAATCAACTCTAAACAAAATCAGAGATCTGATAAAACAAATTCCTTTTAAACCAGAATTATTAAGCAATCAATAATACTTTAAAATTCAACTAAAAGTTATTTCAACTTGGAGATCGAAGCAATCAACTGAATTTCAAAAAAAAAAAAAAATCCGAGAAAAAAGAAATTAAACAATAAAATAAAATTAGAAGATGGATCTTAATACCCGCTGACTGATTTAGTCATGGCGCTACCAAAATTAGACAAACCATTAGCGATCGATGCAAAGAAACCACCGCTTGGTTTTGGATCATTCGGCGCCATCTCTCTAAAAAAAAAAAATCACGGCTCGTTTTCGAAGCGAAAGTCGAAGAGAAGACGAAGTTTTCCTTTTAAAAGTAGAGCAATTTTAAATTTTATAAGATTTGTTTACCAATTAATTATTGGGAATATCTTTATATTTCTTTCTCCTTTATTACAATGATGGAAAACAGCAAAGACTAGCAAAGATGCTGGTTGGCGGTTTTTGTTTTGAAGTCAAAAAAAAATATTTTGAGATATTCCACCACGCGTTGATTGGAGAACGAGTGAAAAATCCAATGAGGCGGCTTTCGAAGAAGGTTGGGCCCGAGTGCCCCTGGAACAGACCTGGGTTCCTTAGCCGGCAAAGCCTAGAGGGTTTTGTGGCTACTGCTGTGCGTTTCTGCATGGCCCTTTCCTCTGCCGCGTTACAAAAACCAAAATTTGGCGTAGCGATCGGATGAAAAGGGCTAAAAAAAAAAATTGTTTTCATCGTGAACGTAATAAAAAATAATTAAAATATAATATAAATATATTTTAAATAATAAAAATTATTAATTTATTAATATATTATAAATATAAAATATGATAAAATATATTAATACACAAATTATCATCTATAGAAAACAAAATTACATGGAAAGTGAGTAATCATTTAATAAATTATTCATTAAATTTTTTAAATACATGTAAAATAAAATTAATATTTAAAAAATTAAAAATCTAATAATTTTACTTTTTTTTAATTAATTTTTATTTAATATATCTTAAAAATATATCACCTTATTAATATCTTCATGAAATGCAAGTATTTTATTCATAACAAATCGAATAATTTTTCCTAATCATAGCTTGGGTTTTTTGACTTTTGTATTTGATGCTTCAGTTGTTCACAGCTACGGAAAAGGACTCTTTTTCCAGACTTTGGACCTTCCAAATTTCAAAGCTATAAAAAGCGTGAGGCAAGTTGAATATCTTAATTGTAACATCAACTTTGAATTATTGATATTTTTCTATTGGTATGGTTCTAAGGTTTTTCTCCATTGAAGTGAATATATTTAGAA
>JBBYHK010288310.1:0-27396 GCA_038382065.1 Adansonia grandidieri | reverse complement strand
AGGAAAATGGTGGAAAGAAAAGCTTTTCTTGGAAATCCAAAGCATCAATATCGTGTATCCCAATGTGGAGAACAAGACTATAGTGCCAATAAGAAAAAGAATGGAGATTATTATGAGTATCCAAGTTTGCCTCATTTAACGGATGAACTTTGATTATAAGGAAAATGCCGGAATGAAAAGCTTTTCATGCAAATCCAAAGCATGAATATCATGCATCCTAATAAGGAGAACATGATTGTAGTACCTATAACAAAAAGAATGGAGATTATCATGAGTATCCACCTTTGTCCCAATTGATGGATGAACTTTGATTATAAGGAAAATTGTGGAAAGAGAAGCCTTTCTTGAAAATCCAAAGCATCAATATCATGTATCCCAATGAGGAGAACATTCTTGTAGTGCTCATAATGAAAAGAATAGAGATTATTACGAGTATCCAAGTTTGTCACATTTGACATATGAACATTGATTATAAGGAAAATGGTGGAATGATAAGCTTTTCTTGCAAATCCAAAGCATCAGTATCGTGTATCCCAATGAGAAGAATATGATTGTAGTGCCCACAACAAAAAGAAGGGAGATTATTATGAGTATCCAAGTTTATCTCATTTCACGGATGAACATAATGATAGGGAAAATGGTGGAAAAAAAAGCTTTTCTTGTAAATCCAAGGCATCAATATCGTGTATCCCAATAGGAGAACATGATTGTCGTGCCAATAACAAAAGAAATAGAGATTATTATGAGTATCCAAGTTTATCTCATTTGACAGATGAACTTTGATTATGAGGAAAATGGTGGAAATAAAAGCTTTTCATGCAAATACAATGCATCAATATCGTATCTCCCAATGAGGAGAATAAGATTGTAGTACCTATAACCAAAAGAATAGAGATTATTATGAGTATCCAAGTTTGTCTTATTTCTCGAATGAACCTTGATTATAAGGAAAATGGTGAAAAGAAAAGCTTTTCTTGCAAATCAAAGCATCAATATCGTGCATCCTAATAAGGAGAACATGATTGTAGTGCCTATAACAACAGGAATGGAGATTATTAGGAGTGTCCAAGTTTGTCTCACATGACAGATGAACTTTGATTATAAGGAAAATAGTGGAAAGAGAAGCTTTTCGTAGAAATCCAAAGCATCAATAATGTGTATCCCAATCAGGAGAACATAATTGTAGTGCCCATAAGAAAAAGAGTGGGGATTATTACAAGTATCTATGTTTATCTTTATTGATGGATGAACTTTGTTTATAAGGAAAATTATGGAAAGAGAAGCCTTTCTTGAAAAACCAAAGCATCGATATCAAGTATCCCAATGAGGAGAACATTCTTGTAGTTCCCATAACAAAAAGAATAGAGATTATTATGAGTATCCAAGTTTGTCTCATTTGATGAATGAATATTGATTTTAAGGAAAATGGTGAACAGAAAAGCTTTTCTTACAAATACAAAGCACAAATATCGTGTATCCCAATAAGGAGAACATGATTGTAGTGCCCACAACAAAAAGATAGGAGATTATTATGGGTATCCAAGTTTGTCTCATTTCAGGGATGAACATTAATTACAAAGAAAATGGTGGAAAGAAAAGCCTTTCTTGGAAATCCAAAGCATTAATATCATGATCCCAGTTTGGAGAACATGGCTGTGGTGCCAATAACAAAAAAAATGGAGATTATTATGAGTATCCAAGTTTGTCTCATTTGACGGATGAACCTTGATTTTAAGGAAAATGTTGGAATGAAAAGCTTTTCATGCAAATCCAAAGCATGAATACTGTGCATCCCAATAAGGAGAACATGATTGTAGTACCTATAACAAAAAGAATGGAGATTATCATGAGTATCCATCTTTGTCTCAATTGACCGATGAACTTTGATTATAAGGAAAATTGTGGAAAGAGAAGCCTTTCTTGAAAATCCAAAACATTAATATCATGTATCCTAATGAGGAGAACATTCTTGTAGTGCTCATAACAAAAAGAATAGAGATTATTACGAGTATCCAAGGTTGTCGCATTTGACAGATGAACAATGATTATATGGAAAATGGTTGAAAGAGAAGCTTTTCTTGCAAATCCAAAGCATAAGTATCATGTATCCCAATAAGAAGAACATGATTGTAGTGCCCATGATGAAAAGAATTGAGATTATTACGAGTATCCAAGTTTGCATCATTTCACGGATAGACATTAACTACCAGGGAAATGGTGGAAAGAAAAGCTTTTCTTGGAAATCTAAAGCATCAATATCGTGTATCCCAGTGTGGAGAACATGACTATAGTGCCAATAACAAAAAGAATGGAGATTGTTATGACTATCCAAGTTTGCCTTATTTGACAGATGAACTTTGATTATGGGGAAAATGGTGGAAGGAAAAGATTTTCATGCAAATCCAAAGCATGAATATCGTGCAGCCCACTATGGAGAACATGATTGTAGTACCAAGAACAAAAGGAATGAAGATTATCATGAGTATCCATCTTTGTCTTAATTGACGAATGAACTTTGACTATAAGGAAAATTGTGGATATAGAAGCCTTTCTTGAAAATCCAAAGCATCAATATCATGTATCCCAATGAGGAGAACATTCTTGTAGTTCTCATAAGAAAAAGAATAGAGATTATTATGAGTATCCAAGTTTGTCTCATTTGATAGATGAACAATGATTATAAGGAAAATGGCTGAAAGAGAAGCTTTTCTTGCAAATCCAAAGCATCGTATCATGTATCCCAATGAGAAGAAGATGATTGTAGTGCCCATGATAAAAAGAATAGAGATTATTACGAGTATCCAAGTCTGTATCATTTCACGGATGAACATTAATTACAAGGAAAATGGTGGAAAGAAAAGCTTTTCTTGGAAATCTAAAGCATCAATATCGTGTCTCCCAATATGGAGAACATGACTGTAGTGCCAACAATAAAAAGAGTGGAGATTATTATGAGTATCCAGGTTTGCCTCATTTGATAGATGAACTTTGATTATAAGGAAAATGGTGGAAGGAAAAGCTTTTTATGCAAATCCAAAGCATGAATATCATGCATCCCAATAAGGAGAACATGATTATAGTACCCATAACAAAAAGAAAAGAGATTATCACGAGTATCCACCTTTGTCTCAATTGATGGATGAACTTTAATTATAAGGAAAATTATAGAAAGAGAAGCCTTTCTTGAAAATCCAAAGCATCAATATCATGTATCCCAGTGAGAAGAACATTCTTGTAGTGCTCATAACAAAAAGAATAAAGATTATTTCGAGTATCCAAGTTTATCTTATCTGACAGATGAACTTTGATTATAAGGAAAGTGGTGGAAAGATAAGCTTTTCTTGTAAATCCAAAGCATCAGTATTGTGTATCCCAATGAGAAGAATATGATTGTAGTGCCCACAACAAAAAGAAAGGAGATAATTATGAATATCCAAGTTTGTCTCATTTCATGGATGAACATTAATTACAGGGAAAATGGTGGAAAAAAAAGCTTCTCTTGCAAATCCATCAATATCATGTATCCCAATATGGAAAACATGATTGTGGTGCCAATAACAAAAAGAATGGAGATTATTATGAGTATCCATGTTCATCTCATTTGACAGATGAACTTTGATTATGAGGAAAATGGTGGAAATAAAAGCTTTTCATGCAAATCCAAAGCATCCATATCATGTCTCCTAATGAGGAGAACATGATTGTAGTACCCATAAGAAAAAGAATGGGGATTATTATGAGTATCCAAGTTTATCTTATTTCTTGAATGAACCATGATTATAAGGAAAATGGTGGAAAGAAAAACTTTTCTTGCAAATCAAAGCATCAATATCGTGTATCCCAATAAGGAAGGCATGATTGTAGTGCCCATAACAATAGGAATGGAGATTATTAAGAGTGTCTAAGTTTGTCTCACTTGACAGATGAACTTTCATTATAAGGAAAATAGTGAAAATAAAAGCTTTTCCTGGAAATCCAAAGCATCAATATCGTGTATCCCAATTAGGAGGACATAATTGTAGTGCCTATAACAAAAAAAGTGGAGATTATTACGATTATCTATGTTTATCTCAATTGATGGATGAACTTTGTTTATAAGGAAAATTGTGGAAAGAGAAGCCTTTCTTGAAAAACCAAATCATCAATATCATGTATCCCCATGAGAGGAACATTCTTGTAATTCCCATAACAAAAGGAATAGAGATTATTATGAGTATCCAAGTTTGTCTTATTTGACGAATGAACATTGATTATGAGGAAAATAGTGAACAAAGAAGCTTTTCTTGCAAATCCAAAGCGTCAATATCGTGTATCCCAATAAGGAGAACATGATTGTAGTGCCCACGACAAAAAGATAGGAGATTATTATGGGTATCAAAGTTTGTTTCATTTCAAGGAGGAACATTAATTACAAGGAAAATATTGGAAAGAAAAGCTTTTCTTGCAAATCCAAAGCATCAACATCGTGTATCCCAATGTGGAGAACATGACTGTAGTGCCAACACAAAAAAGAATGGAGATTATTATGAGTATCCAAGTTTACCTCATTTGATGGATGAACTTTGATTACAAGGAAAATGATGGAAAGAAAAGCCTTTCATGCAAATCTAAAGCATGAATATTGTGCATCCTAATGAGGAGAACATGATTGTAGTACCTATAACAAAAAGAATGGAGATTATCACTAGTGTCCATGTTTGTCTCAATTAACAGATGCAACTTTGATTATAAGTAAAATTATGGAAAGAAAAGCTTTTCTTACAAATCTAAAGCATCAATACTGTTTATCCTAATGAAGAGAACATGATTGTAGTGCCCATAACAAAAGGAATGGAGATTATTATGAGTATCCAAGTTTGTCTCATTTGACGGATGAGCTTTAATTATACAAAAATGGCCGAAGGAGAAGCTTTTCTTGCAAATCCAAAGCTTCAATATCGTGTATCCCAATGAGAACAACATAATTTTAGTACCCATAACAAAAAGAATAGAGATTATTATGAGTATCCATGTTTGTCTCATTTGATGAATGAAATTTAATTATAAGGAAAGTGATGGAAAGAGAAGCTATTCTAACAAATCCAAAGCATTAATATCATGTATCCTAATGAGGAGAACATAGTTGCGGTGCCCATAACAAAAAGAACAGAGATTATTATGAGTATCCAAGTTTATCCCTTTTCATGGATAAACTTTAACAATAAGGAAAATGGTGGAAACAAAATCTCTTCTTGCAAATTGAAAGCATCAATATCGTGTATCCCAACGAGGAGAACATGATTGTAGTGTCCATGACAAAAAGAATGGAGATTATTATGAGCATCCAAGTTTGTATCATTTCACGGATGAACATTAATTACAAGGAAAATAGTGGAAAGAAAAGCTTTTCTTGGAAATCCAAAACATCAATATTGTTTATCCCAATGTAGAGAACATGACTGTAGTGCCAATAACCAAAAGAATGGAGATTGTTATGAGTATCCAAATTTACCTCATTTGACAGATGAACTTTGATTATAAGGAAAATGGTGGAAAGAAAAGCTTTTCATGCAAATCCAAAGCATAACTACCATGCATCGCAATGAGGAGAATATGATTGTAGTACCTATAACAAAAAGAATGAAGATTATCATGAGCATCCATCTTTGTCTTAATTGACAGATGAACTTTGATTATAAGGAAAATTGTGGAAAGAGAGCCTTTCTTGAAAATCCAAAGTATCAATATCATGTATCCTAATAAGGAGAACATTCTTGTAGTGCTCATAACAAAAAGAATAGAGATTATTACGAATATCCAAGTTTGTCTCATTTGATAGATGAACATTGATTATAAGGAAAATGGTGAAAAGATAAGCTTTTCTTACAAATCCAAAGCATCAGTATCATGTATCCCAATGAAAAGAATATGATTGTAGTGCCTACAACGAAAAGAAAGGAGATTATTATGAGTATCCAATTTTGTCTCATTTCATGGATAAACATTAATTACGAGGAAAATGGTGGAAAGAAAAGCTTTTCTTACAAATCCAAAGCATCAATATCGTGTATCCCAATATGGAGAACATGAATGTAGTGCCAATAACAAAAAGAATGGAGATTATTATGAGTATCCAAGTTTATCTTATTTGACAAATAAACTTTGATTATAAGGAAAATGGTGGAAATAAAAGCTTTTCATGCAAATCCAAAGCATCAATATCATGTCTCCTAAAAAGGAGAACACGATTGTAGTACCCATAACAAAAAGAATGGAGATTATTATGAGTATCCAGGTTTGTCTTATTTCCCGAATGAACCTTGATTATAAGGAAAATGGTGGAAAGAATAGCTTTTCTTGCAAATCAAAGCATCAATATTGTGTATCCCAATAAGGAGAGCATGATTGTAGTGCCCATAACAACAGGATTAGAGATTATTAGGAGTGTCCAAGTTTGTCTCATTTGATGGATGAACTTTGATATAAGGAAAATGGTGGAAAGAGAAGCTTTTCCTGTAAATCCAAGGTATCAATATCGTGTATCCCAATGAGGAGAACGTAATTGTAGTGCCCATAACAAAAAGAATGGAGATTATTACAAGTATCAAAGTTTATCTCAATTGACTGATGAACTTTGATGATAAGGAAAATGGTGGAAAATAAAGCCTTTCTTGCAGATCCAAAGCATCAATATTATGTATCCTAATGAGGAGAACATGATTGTAGTGACCATAACAAAAAGAAAATAGATTATTACGAGTATCTAAGTTTGTCTCATTTCACGGATAAACATTAATAGGAAAGAAAATGGTAGAAAAAAAAGCCTTTCTTGCAAATCCAAAGCATCAATATCGTGTATCCCAATGTGGAGAACACGACTGTAGTGCCAATAACAAAAAGAATGGAGATTATTATGAGTATCCAAGTTTGTCTCATTTGATGGATAAACTTTGATTATGAGGAAAATGGTGGAAAAAAAAGTTTCTCTTGCAAATCCAAAGCATCAATATCGTGTATCCGAATAAGGAGAACATGATTGTAGTGCCTATAACAAAAGGAATGAAGATTATTATGAGTATCCAGGTTTGTCTCATTTTGCGAATGAACCATGAACATAATGAAAATGGTGGAAAGAAATGCTTTTCTTGCAAATCCAAAGCATCAATATCGTACATCCCAATAAAGAGAGCATGATTGCAGTACCAATAACAAAAAGAATGGAGACAATTATGAGCATCCAAGTTTGTCTCATTTGGCAAATGAACTTTGATTATAAAGAACATAGTGGAAAGAAAAGCTTTTCTTGCAAATCCAAAGCATCAATATCATGTATCTCAATGAGGAGAATATGATTGTAGTGCTTTTAACAAAAAGATAAGAGATTATTACAAGTATCCAAGTTTGTCTCATTTCACAGATGAACATTAATTACAAGGAAAGTGATGGAAAGAAAAGCTTTTCTTACATATCCAAAGCATCCGTATTGTATATCCCAATATTGAGAACATGACTGCAAAGCAGTAACAAAAAGAATGAAGATTATTATGAGTATCCAAGTTTATCTTATTTGACGGATGAGCTTTGATTTTAAGGAAAATGGTGGAAAAAAAGCTTTTCTTGTAAATCCAAAGCGTCAATATCGTGTATCCCAATGAGGTGATTATGATTGTAGTGCACAACAACAAAAAGAATAGAGATTATTACAAGCATCCAAGTTTGTCTCAATTGATGGGTGAACTTTGATTATAAGGAAAATGGTGGAAATAAAAGCTTTTCTTGTAAATTCAAAGCATTAACATCATTTATCCTAATAAGGAGGACATGATTGTAGTACCCATGACAAAAAAATGGAGATTATTATGAGTATGCAAGTTTGACACATTTCAAGGATGAACATTAATCACAAGGAAAATGGCAGAAAGCAAAGCTTTTCTTGCAAATTTGGAGCATCAATATTGTGTATACCAATAAGGAGAACATGATTGCAGTGCCCAGAACAAAAGGAATAAAGAATATTACGATTATCCAAGTTTGTTTTTTTTCATGAATGAACATTAATTACAAAGAAAATGGTGGAAAGAGAAGCTTTTCTTGCAAATCCAAAGCATCAATATCCTGTATCCCAATGTTTAGAACATGATTGTAATGCTGATAACAAAAGGAATGGAGATTATTACAAGTATCTAAGTTTATCTCATTTGATAGATGAACTTTGATTGTAAGAAAAATGGTGGAAAGAGAAGCTTTTCATGCAAATCCAAAGCATCAATATGAGGAGAACATGATTGTAGTACCCGTAACAAAAAGAATGGAGATTATTATGAGTATCCAAGTTTGTCTCATTTCACGAATGAACCTTGATTATAAAGAAAATGGTGGAAAGAAAAGCTTTTCTTGCAAATCCAAAGCATCAATATTATGTATCCTAAAAAGGATGGCATGATTGTAGTGCCCATAACAAAAAGAATGGAGATTATTATGAGTATCCAAGTTTCTCTCATTTGACGAATGAACTTAGATTATAAGAAAAATGGTGAAAAGAAAAGCTTTTCTTGCAAAACCAAAGCATCAATATCGTGCATTCCAATGAGGAGAACATGATTGTAGTGCCCATAACAAAAAGAATGGAGATTATTATGAGTATCAAAGTTTGTCTCAATTGACTAATGAACTTTGATGATAAGGAAAATGGTGGAAAATAAAGCTTTCTTGCAGATCCAAAGCATCAATATTATGTATTCTAATGAGGAGGACATGATTGTAGTGACCATAACAAAAAGAAAAGAGATTATTACGAGTATCTAAGTTTCTCTTATTTCACGGATAAACATTAATGGGAAAGAAAATGGTAGAAAGAAAATCCTTTCTTGCAAATCCAAAGCATCAATATCGTGTATCCCAATATGGAGAACACGACTGTAGTGCCAATAACAAAAAGAATGGGGATTATTATGAGTATCCAAGTTTGTCTCATTTGACGGATAAACTTTGATTATAAGGAAAATGGTGGAAAGAAAAGTTTCTCTTGCAAATCCAAAGCATCAATATCGTGTATCCGAATAAGGAGAACATAATTATAGTGCCCATAAAAAAAGGAATGGAGATTATTATGAGTATCCAAGTTTGTCTCATTTTGCGAATAAACCTTGAACATAAGGAAAATGGTGGAAAGAAATGCTTTTCTTGCAAATCCAAAGCATTAATATCGTGCATCCCAATGAAGAGAACATGATTGCAGTACCAATAACAAAAAGAATGGAGACAATTATGAGCATCCAAGTTTGTCTCATTTGGCAGATGAACTTTGATGATAAAGAACATAGTGGAAAGAAAAGCTTTCCTTGCAAATCCAAGCCATTAATATCATGTATCTCAATGAGGGGAACATGATTGTAGTGCTCTTAACAAAAAGATAGGAGATTATTACGAGTATCCAAGTTTGTCTTATTTCACTAATGAATATTAATTACCAGGAAAATGATGGAAAGAAAAGCTTTTCTTGCATATCCAAGCATCCATATCGTGTATCCCAATATTGAGAACATGACTGCAGTGCAGTAACAAAAAGAATAGAGATTATTATGAGTATCCAAGTTTATCTTATTTGACGGATAAAATTTGATTTTAAGGAAAATGGTGAAAAAAAAGCTTTTCTTGCAAATTCAAAACATCAATATTGTGTATCCCAATGAGGTGATCATGATTGTAGTGCAAAATAACAAAAAGAATAAAGATTATTACAAGCATCCAGGTTTGTCTCAATTGATGGGTGAACTTTGATTATAAGGAAAATGGTGGAAACAAAAGCTTTTCTTGTAAATTCAAAGCATTAACATCATTTATCCTAATAAGGAAGACATGATTATAGTACCCATAACAAAAAAATAGAGATTATTATGAGCATGCAAGTTTGACACATTTCAAGGATGAACATTAATTACAAGGAAAATGGCGAAAAACAAAGCTTTTCTTGCAAATCTGAAGCATCAATATTATGTATCCCAATAAGGAGAACATGATTGTAGTGCCTAGAACAAAAAGAATAGAGAATATTATGATTATCCAAGTTTATCTTATTTCGCGGATGAACATTAATTACAAAGAAAATGGTGGAAAGAGAAGCTTTTCTTGCAAATCCAAAGCATCAATATCATGTATCCCAATGTTTAGAACATGATTATAATGCCAATAACAAAAGGAATGGAGATTATTACAAGTATCTAAGTTTGTCTCATTTGATAGATGAACTTTGATTATAAGAAAAATGGTGGAAAGAGAAGCTTTTCATGCAAATCCAAAGCATCAATATGAGGAGAAATTGTAGTACCTGTAACAAAAAGAATGGAGATTATTATGAGTATCCAAGTTTGTCTCATTTCGTCAATGAACCCTGATTATAAGGAAAATGGTGGAAAGAAAAGCTTTTCTTACAAATCCAAAGCATCAATATTATGTATCCCAATAAGGATGGCATGATTGTAGTGCCCATAACAAAAAGAATGGAGATTATTACGAGTATCCAAGTTTCTCTCATTTGACGGATAAATTTTGATTATAAGAAAAATGGTGGAAAGAGAAGCTTTTCTTGCAAAACCAAAGCATCAATATCGTGCATCCCAATGAGGAGAACATGATTGTAGTGCCCATAACAAAAAGAATGAAGATTATTATGAGTATTTAAGTTTGCCACATTTGATGGATGAACATTAATTACAAGAAAAATGGTGGAAAGAAAAACTTTTCTTGCAAATCCAAAGCATTAGTATTGTGTATCCCAATGTGGAAAACATGACTATGGTGTAATTACAAAAAGAATGGAGATTATTATTAGTATCCAAGTTTGTCTCATTTAACGGATGAACTTTGATTATAAGGAAAATGGTGGAAAGAAAAGCTTTGCTTACAAATCCAGAGCATTAATGTGGTGTATCCCAATAAGGAGAACATGATTGTAATGCCTATAACAATAACAATGGAGATTATTACGAGTATCCAAGTTTGTCTCAGTTCACGGATGAACATTAATTAGAAGCAAAATACTCGAAAGAAAAGCTTTTCTTGCAAATTCAAAGCATCAGTATCATGTATCCCAATGTGGAGAACATGACTATAGTGCAATAAAGAATGGAGATTATTATGAGTATCCAAGCTTGTCTCATTTAATGAATGAACTTTGATTATACAAAAAATGGTGGAAGGCAAAACTTTTCATGCAAATCCAAAGCATCAATATCGTGTATCCGAATAAGGAGAACATTATTGTAGTACCCATAACAAAAAGAATAGAGAATATTATGAGTATCCAAGTTTGTCTCATTTCAAAAATGAACCTTGATTATAAGGAAAATGGTGGAAGGAAAAGCTCTGCGTGCAAATCCAAAGCTATCAACATTGTGTATCCTAATCAGGAGAGCATGATTGTAGTGCCCATAAGAAAAGGAATGGAGATTATTATGAGTATCCAGGTTTGTCTCATTTGACAGATAAACTTTGATTATAAGGAAAATGGTGGAAAGAGAAGCTTTTCTTGCAAATCCAAAGCATCAATATCGTGTATCCCAATGATGAGAACATAATTGTAGTGCCCATAACAAATAGAACAGAGATAATGACGACTGTCCAAGTTTGTTTCAATTCACAGATAAACTTTGATTATGAGAAAAATGGTGGAAAAAGAAGCCTTTCTTGTAAATCCAAAGAATCAATATCATGTATCCCAATGAGGAGAAGATAATTGTAGTGCCTATAACAAAAAAAAATTGAGATTATTACGAGTAGCCATGTTCGTCTCATTTGACTGATGAACTTTAATTATAAGGAAAATGGTGGAAAGAGAAGCTTTTCTTGCAAATCCAAAACATCAATATCATGTATCCTAATAAGGAGAACATGATTGTAATGCCTACAACAAAAAGATTAGACATTGTTACGAGTACCAAAGTTTGTCTCATTTCATAGATAAACATTAATTACAAGGAAAATGGAGGAAAGAAAAGCTTTTCTTGCAAATCCAAAGCATCAGTATCATGTTTCCCAATGAAAAGAACATGATTATAATGCCCATAACAAAAAGAATGAAGATTATTATGAGTATGCATGTTTGTCTCATTTCACAGATGAACATTAATCACTAGGAAAATGGTGGAAAGAAAAGCTTTTCCTATAAATCTAAAGCATGAATATCGTGTATCCTAATATGGAGAACATGATTATAGTGCCAATAACAAAAAGAATGGAGATTATCATAAGTATCCAAGTCTTTCTCATTTGGGGCATGAACTTTAGTTATAAGGAAAATAATGGAAAGAGAAGCTTTTCTTTCAAATCCAAAGCATCAATATTGTGTATCCTAATGAGGAGAACATTATTGTAGTGTCGATAACAAAAGGAATAGAGATTATTACGAGTATCCAAGTTTGTGTCATTTCATAGATGAACATTAATTCCATGGAAAGTGGTGGCAAGAAAAGGCTTTCATGCAATTCCAGAACATCAATATCATGTATCCCAAAGACGAGAACATGATTGTAGTGCCCACAAAAAAAAGAATGGAGATTATTATGATTATCCAAGTTTGTCTCATTTCACGGATGAACATTAATTGCAAGGAAAATGGTGAAAGGAAAAGCTTTTCTTGCAAATCCAAAGCATCGATATCGTGTATCGCAATGTGGAGAACATGATTGTACTGCCAATAACAAAAAGAATGGAGATTATTATGAGTATCAAAGTTTATCTCATTTGACAGATGAACTTTGATTATAAGGAAAATGGTGGAAAGGAATGTTTTTCTTGCAAATCCAAAGCATCAATATCGTGTATCACAATAAGGAGAATAAGATTGTATTGCCCATAACAAACAGAATGGAGATTATTATGAGCATCCAGGTTTGTCACATTTCACGGATGAACCTTAAACGTAAGGAAAATGGTGAAAAAATGCTTTTCTTGCAAACCAAAGCAATAATATCGTGTATCCCAATAAGGAGAACATGATTGCAGTGCCAATAACAAAAAGAATGTGAGACATTATGAGCATCAAAGTTTGTCTCATTTGGCGGATGAACTTTGATTATAAGGAAAATAGTAGAAAGAAAAGCTTTTCTTGCAAATCCAAAGCATCAATATCTTGTATCCCAATGAGGAGAACATGATTATAGTGCCCATAACAAAAAGAAAGGAGATTATTACGAGTATCCAAGTTTGACTCATTTCATAGATGAACATTAATTACAAGGAAAATGGTGGAAAGAAAAGCTTTTCTTGCATATCCAAAGCATCCATATCGTGTATCCCAATATGGAGAACATGATTGCAGTGTAATAACAAAAAGAATGAAGATTATTATGAGTATCCAGGTTTATCTCATTTGACAGATGAATTTTAATTATAAAGAAAATGGAGGAACGAAAAGTTTTTCTTGCAAATCCAAAGCATTAATATCGTGTATCCCAACGAGGTGATCATGATTGTAGTGCCTAACAACAAAAATAATAAAGATTATTACGAGAATCCAACTTTATCTTATTTCACGAATGAACATTAACTAGAAGGAAAATGGTGGAAAGCAAAGCTTTTCTTGCACTCCAAAGCATCAATATCTTGTATCCCAAAGAGAAGAGCATGATTGTAGTGCCCACAATAAAAAGAGTGGAGATTATTACGTTATCCAAATTTGTCTCATTTCATGAATGAAAGTTAATTACAAGGAAAATGCCAGAAAGAAAAGCTTTTCTTCCAAATCCAAAGCGTCAATATCGGGTACCCCACTATAGAGAACATGATTGTAGTCCCCTTGACAAAAAGAATAGAGATTGTTACGAGTATCCAAGTTTATCTCAATTATGAATGAACTTTTATCATAAGGAAAATGGTGGAAAGAGAAGCTTTTCTTATAAATCCAAAGCATCATTATCATGTACCCCAATGAGGAGAACATGATTGTAGTGCCCATAACAAAAAGAATGGAGATTATTACCAGTATCTAAGTTTGTTTCATTTCATAGATGAACATTAATTGCAAGGAAAATGGTGGAAAGAAAAGCTTCTCCTACAAATCCAAAGCATCAATATCGTGTATCCTAATATGGAGAACATAATTGTTGTGCCCATAACAAAATGTATGGAGATTGTTATGAGTATCCATGTTTGTCTCAATTAACAGATGAACTTTTATTGTAAGGAAAATAGTGAAAAGAAAAGCTTTTCTTGCAAGTCCAGAGCATCAATATCGTGTATCCTAATGAGGAGAACATATTGTCATGCCTATAACAAAAAGAATAGAGATTGTTACGAGTATCCAAGTTTGTCTCAATTCACGGATGAACCTTAATTAAAGGGAAAATGGTGGAAAGTAAAGCTTTTCCTATAATCCAAAGTGTTAGTATCGTGTATCCTAATGCAGAGAACATGATTGTAGTGCCAATAATAAAAAGAATGGAAATTGTTATGAGTATCCATGTTTGTCTCATTTGACTTATTAACTTTGTTTATAAGGAAAATAGTGGGAAGAAAAGCCTTTCTTCCAAATCCATGGCATCAATATCGTGTATCCCAATGAGAAGAACACGATTGTAGTGCCCATAACAAAAGAGTGGAGATTATGGCAGGTATCCAAGTTTGCCTTATTTCATGGATGAACTTTGATTTTGGAAAATGGTGGAAAGGAAAGTGTTTCCTATAAATCCAAGGCATCAATATCGTGTATCCTAAAGACGAGAACATGATTGCAGTGCCCATAACAAAAAGAATGGAGATTCTTCTGAGTATCCAAGTTTATCTCTTTTCACGGATGAAAATTAATTAAAAGGAAGATGGTGGAAAGAAAACCTTTTCTTGCAAATCCAAAGCATCAATATCGTGTATCCCAATGAAGTGAACATGATTGTCATGCCTAACAACAAAAAAAGATAGAGATTATTATGAGTATCCAAGTTTGTCTCAATTGACGGATGAAAATTGATTATAAGGAAAATGGTGGAAAAAAAAAGCTTTTCTTGTAAATCCAAACCATTAATATCATGTATCCCAATGAGGAAAACATGATTATAGTGCCCATAACAAAAAGAATGGAGATTATTGCGAGTATGCAAGTTTGCCTCATTTCATGAACGAACATTAATTATAAGCAAAATGGTGAAAAGCAAAGCTTTTCATGCAAATCCAAAGCATCAATATTGTGTATCCCAATGAGTAAAACATGATTGTTGTGCCCACAACAAAAAGAATGGAGATTATTATGATTATCCAAGTTGTCTTATTTCACAGATGAACATTAATTAGAAGGAAAATGGTGGAAAAAAAAAGCTTTTCTTGCAAACTCAAAGCATCAATATCTGTATCCCAATGAGGAGAACATGATTGTAGTGCCCATAACAAAAAGAATTAAGATTATTACGAGTATCCAAGTTTGTCTCATTTGACGGGTGAACTTTAATTATATGGAAAATGGTGAAAAGAGAAGCTTTTGTTGCAATTCCAAAGCATCAATATCATGTATCCCAATGTGTGGAACAAGATTGTAGTGCCCACAACAAAAAGGATAGAGATTGTTGTGAGTATCCGTGTTTGTCTCATTTAACAGATGAACATTAGTTACAATGAAAATGGTGGAAGGCAAAGATTTTCTTGCAAATCTGAAGTATCAATATCGTGTATCCCAATGAGGAAAACATAATTATAGTTCCCATAACAAAAAGAATAGAGATTATTATGAGTATCCAAGTTTGTCTCATTTCATGAATGAACATTAACTACAAGGAAAATGGTGGAAAGCAAACCTTTTCTTGCAAATCTGAAGCATCAATATCGTGTATCCCAAAGAGGAGAACATGATTGTAGTGCCCACCATAAAAAGAATGGAGACCATTACGATTATCCCAGTTTGTCTCATTTCACAAATGAACATTAATTACAAGGAAAATGGTGGAAAGAAAAGCTTTTCTTGCAAATCCAAAGCATTAATAT
Source organism: Adansonia grandidieri (assembly GCA_038382065.1). Taxonomy (NCBI): domain Eukaryota; kingdom Viridiplantae; phylum Streptophyta; class Magnoliopsida; order Malvales; family Malvaceae; genus Adansonia; species Adansonia grandidieri. The sequence continues at coordinate 11,451 of JBBYHK010288310.1, read as the reverse complement.
CTTCTATCCCAATGTGTAGAACATGACTGTAGTGCAATAACAAAAGGAATAGAGATTATTATGAGTATCCAAGTTTGTCTGATTTGACGGATGAACTTTTGATTATAAGGAAAATGGTGGAAAGAAAACTTTTCATACAAGTCCAAAGTATCAATATTGTTTATCCCACTGAGGAGAACATGATTGTAGTACCCATTACAAAAAGAATGGAGATTATTATAAGTATCCAAGTTTGTCTCATTTCATGAATGAACCTTGATTTTAAGGAAATGGTGGAAAGAAAAGCTTTCCTTGCAAATCGAAAGCATCAATATTGTGCCTCCCAATGAGGTGATCATGATTGTACTGCCCAGCAACAAAAAGAATAGAGATTGTTACAAGTATCTAAGTTTGTCTCAATTGAGGGATAAACTTTGATTATAAGGAAAATAGTGGAACAAAAAGCTTTTCTTGCAAATCCAAAGCATCAATATCATGTATCCCATTGAGGAGAACATGATTGTAGTGCTCATAAAAAATGAATAGAGATTATTACGAGTATACAAGTTTGTTTCATTTTATGGATGAACATTAATTACAAGGAAAATAGGGGAAAGCAAAGCTTTTCTTGCAAATCTAGAGCATCAATATTGTGTATCCCAATGAGGGGAATGTGATTGTAGTGGCCACAACAAAAAGAATGAAGATTATTACAATTATCCATGTTTGTCTTAGTTCACGGATGAACGTTAATTATAAAGAAAATGGTGGAAAGAGTAGCTTTTCTTGCAAATCCAAAGCATTAATATCGTGTATCCCAATGAGGAAAACATGATTATAGTGCCTATAACAAAAAGAATAGAGATTATTATGAGTATCTAGGTTTGTCTCATTTAACGAGTGAACTTTAATTATAAGGAAAATGATGGGAAGGGACGCTTTTCTTGCAAATCCAAAGCATCAATATCATATATCCCAATGTTTAGAACATGATTGTAGTGCCCAAAACAAAAAGAATGGAGATTATTACGAGTATCCAAATTTGTCTTATTTGATGGGTGAACATTAATTATAAGGAAAATGGTGGAAAGAAAAACTTTTCTTGTAAATCCAAAGCATCAATATTATCTATCCCAATGTTTAGAACATGATTGTAGTGCCCATAACAAAAGGAATGAAGATTATTACGAGCATCAAAGTTAGTCTCATTTGACAAATGAACTTTGATTATAAGAAAAATGGTGGAAAGAGAAGCTTTTCATGCAAATCCAAAACATCAATATCGTGTATCTCAATAAGGAGAACATGATTGTAGTACCTGTAACAAAAAGAATGGAGATTATTATGAGTATCCAAGTTTGTCTCATTTCACAGATGAACATTAATTACAAGGAAAATGGTGGAAAGAAAAGCTTTTCTTGCAAAACCAAAGTATCAATATCATGTTTCCCAACGAGGAGAACATGATTGTAGTGCCCATAACAAACAGAATGAAGATTATTACGAGTGTCCATGTTTGTCTCATTTCACGGATGAACATTAATCACTAGGAAAATGGTGGAAAGAAAAGCTTTTCCTGTAAATATAAAGCATGAATATCGTGTATCCCCATGTAGAGAACATGATTGTAGTGCCGATAACAGAAAGAATGGAGATTAGTATGAGTATCCAAGTCTTTCTCAATTAGGGGACAAACTTTGATTATAAGGAAAATAGTGGAAAGAGAAGCTTTCTTGCAAATCCAAAGCATCAATATTGTGTATCCCAATGAGGCGGACATTATTGGAGTGCTGATAACAAAAGGAATAGAGATTATTACGAGTATCCAAGTTTGTGTCATTTCATGGATGAACATTAATTACAAGGAAAATGGTGGCAAGAATAGCTTTTCATGCAATTCCAAAAATCAATATCATGTACCCCAAAAAGGAGAACATGATTGTAGTGCCCACAACAAAAGGAATAGAGGTTATTATGATTATCCAAGTTTGTCTCATTTCACGGATGAACATTAATTACAAGGAAAATGGTGGAAGAAAAAGCTTTTCTTGCAAATCCAAAGCATCGATATCGTGTATCGCAATGTGGAGAACATGATTGTAGTGCTAATAACAAAAAGAATGGAGATTATTATTAGTATCAAAGTTTATCTCATTTGACAGATAAACATTGATTATAAGGAAAATGGTGGAAAGAAATGTTTTTCTTGCAAAACCAAAGCATCAATATCGTGTATCACAATAAGGAGAACAAGATTGTAGTGCCCATAACAAAAGGAAAAGAGATTATTATGAGTATCTAGGTTTGTCACATTTCATGGATGAACCTTGAACATAAGGAAAATGGCAAAAAAAATGCTTTTCTTGCAAATCCAAAGCAACAATATCGTGTATCCCAATAAGGAGAACATGATTGCAGTGCTAATAACAAAAAGAATGGAGACATTATGAGCATCAATCCAAAGCAACAATATCGTGTATCCCAATAAGGAGAACATGATTTCAGTGCTAATAACAAAAAGAATGGAGACATTATGAGCATCAAAGTTTGTCTCATTTGGCGGATGAACTTTGATTATAAGGAAAATAGCGAAAAAAAAAGCTTTTCTTGTAAATCCTGAGCATCAATATCGTGTATCCCTATAAGGAGAGCATGATTGTAGTGCCTATAACAAAAACAAAGGAGATTATTACGAGCATCCAAGTTTGACTCATTTCACAGATGAACATTAATTACAAGAAAAATAGGGGGAAGAAAAGCCTTTCTTGCATATCAAAAGCATCCGTATCATGTATCCCAATATGGAAAGCATGGTTGCAGTGCAATGACAAAAAGAATGAAGATTATTATGAGTATCCAGGTTTGTCTTAGTTGATGGATGAATTTTAATTATAAGGAAAATGGTGGAAGGAAAAGCTTTTCTTGCAAATCCAAAGCATTAATATCGTGTATCCTAATGAGGTGATCATGATTGTAGTGCCTAACAACAAAAATAATAGAGATTATTACAAGAATCCAAGTTTGTCTCATTTCACGAATGAATATTAACTAAAAGAAAAATAGTAGAAAGAAAAGCTTTTCTTGCATATCCAATGCATCAATATCCTATATCCCAAAGAGGAGAACATGATTGTAGTTCCCACAACAAAAAGAATGGAGATTATTATGATTATCCTAGTGTGTCTCATTTCACGCATGAACATTAATTACAAGAAAAATGGTGGAAGGAAAAGCTTTTCTTGCAAATCCAAAGCGTCAATATCGGGTGCCCCACAATGGAGAACATGATTGTAGTACCCATAACTAAAAGAATGGAGATTGTTACGAGTATCCAAGGTTCTCTCAATTGACGAATAAACTTTTATCATAAGGAAAATGGTGGAAAGAGAAGCTTTTCTTACAAATCCAAAGCATCATTATCATGTATCACAATGAGGAGAACATGATTGTAGTGCCCATAACAAAAAGAACGGAGATTATTACTAGTATCTATGTTTGTTTCATTTCACAGATAAACATTAATTACAAGGAAGATGGTGGAAAGAAAAGCTTCTCCAGCAAATCCAAAGCATCAATATCGTGTATCCCAATGTGGAGAACATGATTGTTGTACCCATAACAAAATGTATGGAGATTGTTATGAGTATCCATGTTTGTCTCAATTGACGGATGAACTTTTATTATATGGAAAATGGCAAAAAGAGAAGCTTTTCTTGCAACTCCAAAGCATCAATATCGTGAATCCCAATGAGGAGAACATATCGTAATGCCTATAACAAAAAGAATAGAGATTATTATGAGTATCCAAGTTTGTCTCAATTCATGGATAAACATTAATTATAGGGAAAATGGTGGAAAGTAAAGCATTTCCTGCAATCCAAAGTGTCAGTATCGTGTATCCCACAATGGAGAACATGATTGTAGTACCCATAACTAAAAGAATGGAGATTGTTATGAGTATCCAAGTTTGTCTCAATTGATGAATGAACTTTGATTATAAGGAAAATGGTGGAAAGAAAAGCCTTTCTTGCAAATCCATGACATCAATATCATGTATCCCAATGGAAAGAACACAATTGTAGTGCCCATAACAAAAAGAATGGAGATTATTATGAGTATCCAAGTTTATCTCTTTTCATGGATGAAAATTAATTAAAAGGAAGATGGTGGAAAGAAAACCTTTTGTTGCAAATCTAAAGCATCAATATCGTGTATCCCAATGAGGTGAACATGATTATAGTGCCTAACAACAAAAAATAGTTAAAGATTATTACGAGTATCTAAGTTTGTCTTAATTAACAGATGAACATTGATTATAAGGAAAATGGTGAAAAAAAAGCTTTTCTTGTGAATCCAAAGCATTAATATCATATATCCCAATGAGGAAAACATGATTGTAGTGCCCATAACAAAAGGAATGGAGATAGATTATTGCGAGCATGCAAGTTTACCTCATTTCACGGATGGACATTAATTACAAGAAAAATGGTGGTAAGCAAAGCTTTTCATGCAAATCCAGAGCATCAATATTGTGTATCCCAATGAGTAGAACATGATTGTTGTGCCCACAACAAAAAGAATGGAGATTATTACAATTATCCAAGTTGTCTCATTTCACGGATGACCATTAGTTATAAGGAAAATAGGGGAAAAAGAAGCTTTTTTGCAAATTCAAAACATCAATATCTGTATCCCAATGAGGAGAACATGATTGTAGTGCCCATAACAAAAAGAATTAAGATTATTAGAAGTATCCAAGTTTGTCTTATTTGACTAGTGAACTTTAATTATATGGAAAATGATGGAAAGAGAAGCTTTTCTTGCAAATCCAAAGCATCAATATCATGTATCCCAATGTGCAGAACAAGATTGCAGTGCCCACAACAAAAAGAGCAGAGATTATTGCGAGTATCCATGTTTGTCTCATTTAATAGATGAACAATAATTACAATAAAAAGGTGGAAGGCAACAATTTTCTTGCAAATCCGAAGCATCAATATCATGCATTCCAATGAGTAAAACATGATTGTAGTACCCATAACAAAAAGAATAGAGATTATTATGAGTATCCAAGTTTGTCTCATTTCACAAATGAACCTTGATTTTAAGGAAAATGGTGGAAAGAAAAGCTTTTCTTGCAAATCCAAAGCATCAATATCGTATATCCCAATGAGGTGATCATGATTGTAGTGCCCAACAACAAAAAAAATAGAGATTATTATGAGTATCTAAGTTTGTCTCAATTAAGGGATGAACTTTGATTATACGAAAAATGGTTGAAAGAAAGCCTTTTCTTGTAAATCTAAAGCATCAATAACATGTATCCCATTGAGGAGAACTTGATTGTAGTGCTCATAACAAAAAGAATGGAGATTATACAAGTTTGTTTCATTTCACGGATGAACATTAATTACAAGGAAAATGAGGGAAAGCAAAGCTTTTCTTGCAAATCTAGAGCATCAATATTGTGTATCCCAATAAAAAGAGTGTGATTGTAGTGCCCACAATAAAAAGAATAGAGATTATTACGATTATCCATGTTTGTCTCACTTCACGGATGAACGTTAATTACAAAGAAAATGGTGGAAAGAGTAGCTTTTCTTACAAATCCAAAGCATCAATATCGTGTATCCCAATAAGGAGAACATGATTGTAGTTCCCATAACAAAAAGAATGGAGATTATTACCAGTATCCAAGTTTGTCTCATTTGACGTGTGAACTTTAATTATAAGGAAAATGGTGGAAAGAGAAGCTTTTCTTGCAAATCCAAAGCATCAATATCATGTATCCTAATGTTTAGAACATGAATGTAGTGCCCATAACAAAAGGAATGGAGATTATTACGAGTATTCAAGTTTGTCTCAATTGATGGATGAACTTTAATTATAAGAAAAATGGTGGAAAGAGAAGCTTTTCATGCAAATCCAAAGAATCGATATCGTGTATCCCAATGAGAAAAACATGATTGTAGTACTCGTAACAAAAAGAATGGAGATTATTATGAGTGTCCAAGTTTGTCTCATTTCACGAATGAACCTTGATTATAAGGAAAAGGGTGGAAAGAAAAGCTTTTCTTGCAAATCCAAAGCATCAATATTGTGTATCCCAATGAGGAAGGCATGATTGTAGTGCCCATAACAAAAGAAATGGAAATTATTATGAGTATCCAAGTTTATCTCATTTGACAGATAAACTTTGATCGTGAGAAAAATGGTGGAAAAAGAAGCTTTTCTTGCAAATCCAAAGCATCAATATTGTGTATCCCAATAAGAAGAACATGATTATAGTGCCCATAATAAAAGGAATAGAGATTGTTACGAGTATCCAAGTTTGTCACATTTGACGAATGAACATTAATTATAAGAAAAATGGTGAAAAGAAAAAATTTTCTTGCAAATCCAAAGCATCAGTATTGTGTATTCCAATGTGGAGAACATGACTATGGTGCAATAACAAAAAGAATGGAGATTATTATTATTGGTATCCAAGTTTGTCTCATTTGACAAATGAACATTGACTATAAGAAAAATGGTGGAAAAAAAAACTTTTCATGTAGATCCAAAGCATCAATATCGTGTATCCCAATGAGGAGAACATTATTGTAGTACTCATAACAAAAAGAATGGAGAATATTATGAGTATCCAAGTTTATCTCATTTCACGAATGAACCTTGATTATAAGGAAAATGGTGGAAAGAAAAGCTTTTCATGCAAATCTAAAGCTATCAATGTTGTGTATCCCAATGAGGAGAGCATGATTGTAGTGCCCATAAGAAAAGGAATGGAGATTATTATGAGTATCAAAGTTTGTCTCATTTGACAGATTAACTTTGATTACAAGGAAAATGGTGGAAAGAGAATCTTTCCTTGCAAATCCAAAGCATCAATATCATGTATCCCAATGATGAAAACATAATTTTAGTGCCCATAACAAATAGAATGGAGATTATTATGACTGTCCAAGTTTATTTCAATTGACAGATAAACTTTGATTATGAGAAAAATGGAGGTAAAAAAAGCCTTTCATGCAAATCCAAAGCATCAATATCATGTATCCTAATGAGGAGAACATAATTGTAGTGCCAATAATAAAAAGAATTAAGATTATTACGAGCATCCATGTTTGTCTCATTTGACTGATGAACTTTAATTATAAGGAAAATGGTGGAATGAGAAACTTTTCTTGCAAATCCAAAGCATCAATATCATGTCTCCCAATGAGGAGAACATGATTGTAATGCCCATACCAAAAAGAAAATAGATTGTTACGAGTACCCAAATTTGTCCCATTTCGCAGATGAATATTAATTACAAGGAAAATAGTGGAAAGGAAAGCTTTTCTTGCAAATCCAAAGTATCAATATCATGTTTCCCAATGAGGAGAACAAGATTGTAGTGCCCAAAACAAAAAGAATAAAGATTATTATGAGTATTCATGTTTGTCTCATTTCACGGATGAACATTAATCACTAGGAAAATGGTGGAAAGAAAAGCTTTTCTTGTAAATCTAAAGCATGAATATCGTGTATCCCAATGTGGAGAACATGATTGTAGTGCTAATAACAAAAAGAATGGAGATTATTATGAGTATCCTAGTCTTTTTTATTTGGGGGATAAACTTTGATTATAAGGAAAATAGTGGAAAGAGAAGCTTTTCTTGCGAATCCAAAGCATCAATATTGTGTATCCCAATGAGGAGAACATTATTGTACTGCCGATAACAAAAGGAATAGAGATTATTACGAGTATCCAAGTTTGTCTTATTTTTTGGATGAACATTAATTACAAGGAAAGTGGTGGCAAGAAAAGCTTTTCATGCAATTTTAGAACATCAATATCATGTACCCCAAAGTGGAGAACATGATTTTAGTGCCCACAACAAAAAGAATAGAGATTATTATGATTATCCAAGTTTGTGTCATTTCATGGATGAACATTAATTACAAGGAAAATAGTGGAAGGGAAACTTTTCTTGCAAATCCAAGGCATCGATATCGTGTATCGCGATGTAGAGAACATGATTGTAGTGTCAACAACAAAAGAATGGAGATTATTATGACTATCAAAGTTTATCTCATTTGAATGAACTTTGATTATAAGGAAAATGGTGGAAAGGGATGTTTTTCTTGCAAATCTGAAACATCAATATCATGTATCATTATAAGGAGAACAAGATTGTAGTAGCCATAACAAAATGAATGGAGATTAGTATGGGTATCCAGGTTTGTCACATTTCACAGATGAACCTTGAACATAAAGAAAATGGCAGAAAAAAATGCTTTTCTTGCAAATCCAAAGCAGCAATATCGTGTATCCCAATGAGGAGAACATGATTGTAATGCCAATAACAAAATGAATGGAGACTATTATGAGCATCAAAGTTTGTCTTATTTGGTGGATGAACTCTGATTGTAAAGAAAATAATGGAAAGAAAAGCCTTTCTTGCAAATCTGAAGCATTAATATCTTGTATCCCAAAGAGGAGAACATGATTGTAGTGCCCACAACAAAAAGAAAAGAGATTATTATGATTATCCAAGTTTGTCTCATTTCACGGATGAACATTAATTACAAAGAAAAAGGTGGAAAGAAAAGCTTTTCTTGCAAACCTAAAGCATCAATATCATGTATTCCAATAAGGAGAACATGAGTGTAGTGCCCATAATAAAAAGAATGGAGATTATTATATCAAGTTTATCTCATTTGACAGGTTAACTTTAATTATAAGCCAAATAGTGGAAAGAGAACCATTTCTTGCAAATCCAAAGCATCAATATCATGTATTTCAATGTTTAAAACATAATTGTACTACAAAAGGAATGGAGTTTATTGCGAGTATCTATGTTTGTCACATTTCATGGATGAACATTAATTACAATGAAATTGGTGGAAAGAGAAGCTTTCCTTGCAAATCCGAAGCATCAATATCATGTATCCCAAAAAGGAGAACATGATTGCTGTGCCCATAACAAACAGAATGGAGATTATTATGATTATCCAAGTTTGTATCATTTCACGAATGAACTTTAACTAGAAGGAAAATAGTAGAAAACAATGCTTTTCTTGCAAATCCAAAGCATCAATATCATGTATCCAAATGAGGAGGATATGATTATAGTGCCTATAATAAAAAGAAAGGAGATTATTACAAGTATCCAAGTTTGTCTCATTTCACAAATGAACCATAATTACGGGGAAAATAGTGGAAAGAAAAGCTTTTCTTGCAAATCCTAAGCATCCATATCATGTATCCCAATATGGAGAACATTAGTATAGTGCAATAACAAAAAGAATGGAGATTCTTATGAGTATCTGCGTTTGTCTCATTTGGCGGGTGAACTTTAATTATAAGGGAAATGGTGGAAAGAAAAGTTTTTCTTGCAAATCTAAAGCATCAATATCATGTATCCTAGTGAGTTATGCCCAACAACAAAAAGAATAGAGATTATTATGCTGTCCAAGTTTGTCTCAATTGACAGACGAACTTTGATTATAAGGAAAATGGTGAAAAGAAAAGCTTTTCTTGTAAATCCAAAGCATCAATATCATATATCCTTATGAGGAGAACATGATTTTAGTGCCCATAACAAAAAGATTGGAGATTATTACGAGTATGTAAGTTTGTCTCGTTTTATAGATAAACATTAATTACAAGGAAAATGGCAGAAAGCAAAGCTTTTCTTGCAAATTTAGAGCATCAATATTGCATATCCCAATGAGGAGAACATGATTGTAGTGCCCATAACAAAAAGAATGGAGATTATTATGATTATCCAAGTTTGTCTCATTTCATGGATGAACATTAATTACAATGAAAATAGTGGAAAGAGAAGCTTTTCTTGCAAATCTAAAGCTTCAATATCATGTGTCCAATGAGGAGAACATGATTGAAATGCCCGCAACAAAAGGAATGGAGATTATTATGAGTATCCATGTTTATCTCATTTCACAGATGAACATTAATTACTATGAAAATGGTGGAAAGCAAAGATTTTCTTGCAAATTTGAAGCATCAATATCGTGTATCCCAATGAGGAGAAAATGATTGTAGTGCCTATAATAAAAAGAATGGAGATTATTATAAGCATCCAAGTTTGTCTCATTTCAGGAATAAACATTAACTAGAAGGAAAATGGTGAAAAACAAAGCTCTTCTTGCAAATCTAAAGAATTAATATCGTGTATCGGAAAGAGGAGAACATGATTGCAGTGCCCACAACAAAAAGAATGGAGATTATTATGATTATCGAAGTTTCTCTCATTTCATGGGTGAACATTAATTGCAAAGAAAAAGGTGGAAAGAGAAGCTTTTCTTGCAAATCCAAAGCATCAATATCATTTATTCCAATGAGGAGAACATGACTGTAGTGCCGATAACAAAAAGAACGAAGATTATTGCGAATATCCAAGTTTATCTTATTTGACAAGTGAACTTTAATTATAAGGAAAATGGTGGAAAGAGAAGCTTTTCTGGCAAATCCAATGCATCAATATCATGTATTCAAATGTCTAGAACATGATTATAGCACCCACAACAAAAAGAATGGAGATTATTATGAGTATCCATGTTTGTCTCATTTCATGGATGAACATTAATTATAATGAAAATGGTAGAGAGAGAAGCTTTTCTTGCAAATTCAAAGCATCAATATCATGTATCCCAAAGAGGAAAACATGATTGTAGTGCCTAACAATAAAAAGAATAGAGATTATTACGAGTATCCAAGTTTATCTCAATTGATAAATGAACTTTGATTATAAGGAAAATGGTGGAAAGAAAAGCTTTTCTTGTAAATCATCAATATCATGTATCCCAATGAGGAGAACGTGATTGTGGTGCCCATAACAAAAAAATGGAGATTATTATGAGCATGCAAGTTTGTCTTTTTTCACGGATGAACATTAATTACAAGGACAATAGCAGAAAGCAAAGCTTTTCTTGCAAATTCAAAGCATCAATATTGTGTATCCCAATAAAGAGAAAATGATTGTAGTGCCAACAACAAAAAGAATGGAGATTATTACGATTATTCAAGTTTATCTAATTTCATGGATGAATATTAATTTCAATGAAAATGGTGGAAAAAGAAGCTTTTCTTGCAAATCCAAAGCATCAATATCATGTATCCAATGAGGAGAACATGATTGTAGTGCCCATAACAAAAGGAATGGAGATTATTACGAGTATCAAAGTTTGTCTCAGTTGACAGGTGAACATTAATTGCAAGGAAAATGGTGGAAAGAAAAGCATTTTATGCAAATCCAAAGCATCAATATCGTGTATCCCAATAAGGAGAACATGATTGTAGTGCCAATAATGAAAGGAATAGAGATTATTACGCGTATTAAAGTTTGTATCATTTAACAGGTGAACATAAATTGCAAGCAAAATGGCAGAAAAAAAAGCTTTTCTTGCAAATCCAAAGCATCAATATCGTGTATCCCAATGAGGAGAACATGATTGTAGTGCCCA
>JBBYHK010288200.1:7452-19100 GCA_038382065.1 Adansonia grandidieri | reverse complement strand
GAAAAAAAAGAATCAAATAATTTTTAGTTATAAAAAAAATCTAAAAATTGTAACTCAAATCTAATAAATAAAATTGATTTATATATATATATATATATATGCACTCAAATTTTTTTTGTGATACTTTTAACATGAAATTTATGCGTACAGCATGATCTTACTGGCTTCCAGCGATGTCGAGCGCCGAGCACAAATAGCGCTTCTCGTCTCTTCAGGCGAGGCTCGTTTGAAGCGATCAAGGCCTTCGTAAAACTTAATGTTTGATATACTTTTTCAATTTTAGATTTTATTTTAAAAGTTTAATAAAAAATTAAAACCCACATGCAACATAAATGCAACAACCACCAAAGTTTTATTAGGTTAAAAGAACATCTTAAACAAAAGCTGGTGTTGAATAATTGAGACCAGTTTTAACCACAGGTCAAATCATCGATTTGGCTGCTGTGTGCTTTTATAAAAAACAAAAAAAAATGCTAGAAGTTTCTATTCTTTCCATCTTCTCTGTATTGCTGGCAGTCTTTTCTTTTCTTTGGTGGCAATCTAACTCGAGTCTTTCTTTTTTATTTTTTTAACTTTTGACTCTTTTGTTGCTTTCTTCTTTTTTTCTTCTATGTTATTTCAATTAAAAAAATAATGTTTCATTATGATTGAAAAAGAGCAATTTTTCTCTAATTTAATGTACAAACATAGAGAAAGAGTTGCTCTGTTTTTGTTTTTAAGAACAGAGCAACTCTTTCTTTATTCCAAAAAGAGAGCACGAGTTACTTTCATGTTTCCTTTGTAATAGAACACCTTTTTCATTTATTATTTATTTATTTTTGTCATGATCCTTCAGGGAGAAAACCAGACATGATGAATGGTCATTACTGGTGAGGCGTTGCGAGATGAGTGTCTGGCCCCACGCCTTGTTACAACACTTGGGCACTTTCTTTTTTACCACGTGATACCAAAAATTAACAATTATCCAAAAATAGTTTATTATCTTATAAACCATATTACATGATATTGGGTGACAACAATAGATTATGTAGGAAGCAGGCCATAACCTAGTCATTAAAAAAAAAAAAAAAAGACAACCTTCTTTTACATTTTTCGTTGTATTACATATATGCAGGTCGTCCCACTTAGTTTTAATAGATGAAAATTGATCTAGCTATCACATACATATGACCATATGGAGTCATGCAATCATTCTTCCATAATATGTTTTTTTTATTTCAATGTTTAAGTAGTTCATTTATAGTAAATTTTACTTTTTTTTTTATTATAATAATATTCTTTTATAATTTGTTACAAAAAAATTTCGAATGACAATTAATATTCTTATTTCAAGTGAAAGTAACAATAAATTCTTGTGTGGAAGCAAAACATTTTAAGTGCTTTTTTTAGCAATAATATTTCAAGTGAAAAAAAAAGTTGGTTATGCATGATAAAACTCATTTTTGTACATTCTATCTTACTTTACAGTGTATTTGCTAGTGAATGGTGAATTTAAGAACCATATTTTTCTAAAGAATGGGTGTCAAGTAAGTTTGAGAAAAAAAATAAAAAATTGAAAAACCAATTTGAATTACAATGTTCATTTTGGTTTTGAATAAGTTTTTATTGAATTCTTTTTGATTTTGATTCGAATATTAATCATATATATTTGGTTTGATTTTCACTTCTTAAGTTAAAAATCATAATTAGTCAAATCGAATTGAATTCTATTTTTTATTTATTAATTATTTATTAATATTTTAAAATATAAAAATAAATATTTTATTTTTAAATTAGAGAAAAAAACTAAAAAATATCATACATTTTTTAAATTTAAAAAATTGATGAACAGAATCAATAGAATTCAATTCAAATTAATTTGATTTTGATATTCATTTTGGATTTTGAAAAACTAAAATACTACGTATTGATTGTAAATTTTTTTAGAAGTAGAAATTTGAATCAAACCGTTATCACTCCTAGTGCCAAGTAAAAGGACAGAACAAGCCATGAAACCATTTTAATGCCTTCATTTTGAAATCGAGTGATCTTCACTCTTAAGGCTTTGTGTCCTTTTGTTCGAGTTGTTCAACTTATTGACAATGAAAAGAAACCTGCCATGGAATTTATATATAAGGTTATGGATAGAGCTAAAGAAGCAATCATAGAAGCATTTAATATGAATGAAAAGAAGCACAAAGAAGTCCTTGAAATCATTGATGCGAGATAAGAATCTCAACTATATTATCCATTACATGTAGCTGAGTGCTACTTGAATCGAAGTCCTTTTAATATAATAATAAAAAAAAGAGTTCGAAGAAGAAATCACATCAGCATCATATGCCTTTAGTTTCAATTCAAAAAGTACAAGATCAAAGTGAATTGTACACATACAAATAGGTAGAAGGGTTTTTTGGAATCCCCTTAGCTATTAGATCAAGGAAAACAAAAACTCTAGGTACCTTAACTATACTTAGCTATTAACCTTTACTAATTGAAAATTATTAAGGAATATAGATGGAATGCTTAATGATGACTAGTTCACCAATTTTTTCATATTCTTGATTATTCTCAAGTAAATGGTGGAACTTGCATGGGAGTTCAACACCAAACTTACAACAACTAGCAATTACAATTTTGAGTTTGAATTGCTATTCATCTGGTTATGAATGCAATTGGGGTGTATTTCATATGATAATTTCAAATTGTTCTCGGTTCTTACTTAATTCATTTGTTGATTCATTTAAAATTTAGAATATGTAGTTACATAATTTAAAATTGTGCTACAAATACACATAAAAGAAAGAAGAAACTAGAGCAACGACTAAATAATATAATCTATGTGAAGAACAGATCAAAAGCCTAAGGAACACTATAACAAACATGATGTTATTGATCCTATTTCATGGTGAGGAATTGATGAAAGTAATGAGTGGTCAATTGAAAGGAGAGGAGAACGCCCTTTTACTGATGCAGAGTATAATTTGGTATTTGACGATAATGAATTGGTATTAGATGCGGTTGCAAGTGTTGCAGGTTTTGGAGAAGCAATGGATTATACCAAATGTATATGAGATAGAAATAAAAAAACTCCAACTTTCCAACCAACTTTTGGAAAGGACGATATCAATGAGAAAAAGAATGATGCAATGATTATAATTTTGGAGAATATGTAAGTGAAGGAAATTTAGGGACAATTTCTGTTGATGATGACTTTTAGTTACTTGTGTTTAATCTTTGGAATATGGAATTGAGTAGAGTTAAAGCAAGCTTTGGAATTTCTTAACGTCCCACGTTCAATTTCATATGGAATTTTTCCAATTTTATTGTAGATTTGTCCAATTATATTTTGGTTGATTAGTTTATTTAATTATTAATCATTTAGTAATTTCTTATATATAAATTTAAAAATTTGATTATCATCGTAACTTTTCCCGTACAGTCATAATTTTTAAAAATATATTTTATAGTTTATTAATAATTACATATAATACAATTTTTTTTTATATATATTTTATATTTATATACATGCGCCTTACTTCATTCAAGCAATTATATTTTCGCACTTTTAGTCTCTAGTGTTTAAATTGCACCTTACGCCCTTAACATCATTGCTTGCTTATAGTCCGTTCCTCTTCCCTCAAAAGGTATCAACACATATAAAAATAATTTTAATACTAATAGTTAAGACAAGGGATCCAACAACACAGGAGCAACAGGTAAGATTAGAACATTCTGTTCTTAATAAAGGCCTATAGAACAGGCAAATGCTTTTCTAAAACCTTAACGGATTATGGTAAAACCATTTTGGAGAATTAAGAACTGACTTTATACAACTACATACCAAATTTGACTGTTAATTCGTAAGACCATTGCAGCATCCCAGTTAACATATAAGCAGAATAGGGTGCAGTTGCATTAATTATGCATAAAAACAATTTAAAATAAGTCTATTTAAGAAAGCAACAATAATTTCAAGAGTTCAAACTATCCATCATGGAGATGCTGTAGCTAATTTACACATATTTACCAACTGAAATAAAGATAAGTGCTTGACTTGATCATAGAGAACTGCAATCTGGATTGATACAATGAACCTAATGATGCTAATTACGATGAAAAAAAAAATCAATCATCAGAATGGGATCATGTTGCTTTTGCTCATGCTTATGCGTGCTATGTCAGCTTCGTTCGTTTGCATGATTATAATTATCGTTAATCCACTGAAAACGAAAAACAAAAACTTTGCAGTCCCATCAATCATTAACCTCCGGATATAACTTTAATATTATCTAAAGTCTGAGAATGAGTTTCAAGTATTAATACATGTTTAACATGATATATTTATATTTTTAAAATATTTTTATATATTTAAATATTATATTTATATATATATATTTAAAAATATATTAAATATAAATATTTTAAAAAGATAAAGAGCTAAAAAAACATAGGATATAGCTTAAAAATGAGTAACATATCAACGAACTTGTCGGACTAAAAAAGGGGGAAGAAGGCAGGTATAGTAATCATAAAGTAAACAAATATATGTTCATATATATTATATATATTAGTATATATGTATGTTTCTATGTATAAAGAAAACCATTACAAAGACTAACAATTCAAATGTAGCCTAACAACTCATACCACTTCTAAGAAATGTTAAGCTCAAACGCTTGCAATTCAAATGAGGTTAAGAGTAGAAACATTTTTCTGCTGATCACTGAGCAGTTGGAAAACTTTACCTATTGAGAACCAAATCAGCAGGAATTCTTTATAAACAGCTTTTAGAATAGGAAACTTTGTATGGTGAATTGGTTATATCTAGCACTCAGCTAGACCAGCTGATTCGACTATAATTTTTGGTTTCAGTGGTTGAGACAGATACAACGGGATAATCCCTCTCTTTCGATAAAGCAACCCTTTCTTAATCAGTGCAAAACTCAATCTGATCAGCTTCGTGATATAGTTAATATTGTAGCTATCAAAAGACTCTCATCAAAGCTAACCTATGTTGTTTCAACTCTTTAATTTATATTTTTTTGAAATATTTACGTAAAATATATATTTAAATACGATTAAGAGATTAATTTTTTAAAGATTTTTTAAATATATGTGAAACTTAAAAGAAAAATTGAACATATCACTGTTCAACACTCGTATTCGATTTTGAATAATATAGGAGCCAACAGGTGACTTTAATCATGTAAAAGTCCGCTCTACTTGTTTCTACCAACTGACCACATCAAAAATTTGTAAATTCAGACTTCCGCGTAATGGTCAATAGATATTATCTCATCAGATATTTCTTTTTGTTACTAATCAACGACTTTTTTTTTTCCGGTACACAAATCAAGGAATACATGCATCAGGCATCTCATGTTGTCAAGTGGTTGCTGTTTCAAATTGCTGATCACTTCCTGGTCTTCTATGGGGTCTCATCAACCCCTTTTCCACCCACCTCCCCCGAAAACATCCTCAAGCAACTTGCTATTTTTTCCAATTGATCAGTGTAGGCAAAAACTGTGTAAAGAATGTGCAAGCAAGCATACAAAAATAGCTAGAAAATGTATCCATCAATGTAAAGTGCCAGCCACACTTTAGTAGGATATAACAAATATATCATTAAGTAAACAAACATCAAAATCTACACAAGGCATATGCTGGATAATATATATATATATATATATAATGAGATTTGATCAGACTTAATGTTTATGAATTGAAAGTAGCAATCACAATGATGTTAAGTGTTATCTTGCAAGGTGCATTAATAACTAATCAACTTACGAATATGTCAGAAAGCAAGTTTGACTCATGAAGTTGCCAATGTACCTGTGATATATATCACTTCAATAGAACTACATAATTAGGCCCAGAACATGAGAATGTTAATGATGTTTAATTAAAGTAAACATTTTTTTCTCAATCATGGAACACGTTCATTTCTTTGTTTCACTCAAACTAGCCATAGTTTCTTCCTAAGATTCGTTTCTCTAAGTTAAAACAATAAATTCCCTGGAAATAGTTAATTAATATCCAAGTAATTACATAATTGATACTATTAGATTTTCTTGTTCCACACAAATCAAGCAACCAACAATAAAACTAAGGAAACTTCCAAATTCCAACTAGATTGAAGTGCAATACCAAGTATCAAAAGCTGAGCTATTGATATATCATGAGATGTGGAAGTACATAATGGAACTCCCTTGCAAGCCAATGCTCGGTCATGGCATCAGTCAGAAGGGTACCTCAATAGGAGATCAAATCATTTAGTTTGCTTTGCAACCGAGGGAGATCAAGTTGTGTTGGATTCCTAACCTGTAAAACATATCCAACAAAGGAAAACACAAGTTTCCGATTAGACAATGAACATTGCTAAAACTTGCAATGCCAAAAATGGAGTTAAATGAATAATTAGAACAGCTACATATTTACACAAACCTCAGATTGAATAGTGTGCAAAAACCCTTCATTTGTTTGGCCAGATATACAACAGACAGCGTCAAGCCCCTCTTCAAGGATAACTTGCATCATTGTAGAGAGATGCCAGCTTTCGTCTCCAAAGCCACCCTTTATCACAATCTCGACGCCACCCCAATAAGCATGGACTGCAACACAGTTGCTCGGCGAGCGGTTATCTGATAAACTAGAAGAACTCCTTTGATGCAAGCCACTCATATTGGACAGTTTTTTGAGCTTATCTCTTTCGACACCCAATTCTTGGACCTTCTTCTTCAAATATTTTATGTAACTCACTGCCTCGTTCATGTGATCGGAAGCAGCTCGCTTTCCCTGTAAGCCCCCACACCCATCAATAAAACCCTAAAAACCTTATGATCTCCAAACTCCAAAGATTGGTAATTTTTAATAAACATGTACCAACAAGTTAAATGGAGAAATGATGGATGAAAACAAACAAAAGAAAAAAAGGAACAAATAAAGATAGAGTTCATTGACCTTTATTGACTCGAGAGGCAGGAGTGATCGAAGTTTCTCACAGAGCTTGCTCATTTGCTGCCTCCTTTGCCGTTCCATTTCCTTGCGCGTGATCTTCTTAGCACCATCATTGCCAGCACCATTCCCATCATTATTGTTGGCAACTGCTGCTAAACTTTTAAGTCGTTTACCTTTTCCCATTCTCTTGGTTGAATTACTCCACTCCAAGGAAGCTTCCGCAGATGTCAGATTTTGTTGCACAATATCTTTGTAGTGGGGAACATCGTTCAGGAATTCATCATCATTATAAGAAGAAAAAATCGAACAAAGACTCTCCCCCATGGTTCTAAAAACTTCAAACCCCCGACTCTTTGCAGGGATAATGGGAAGGTTTATATAAAGAGGCACGCTTGTTTAAGGGCTATTGTCATTCATTGGCCGACAATAAAAAAAGATTCTCCCGCAATCTCTTCCAAGGCAAGCCAGGGCAAAACGTGGGCTTGGCCTTGGCAGCGTGTTAAAGCTTTGGTTGTGGGGTTCCCTTTCCCCGCAGAAATTACAGCAAAAATCTAAAACCTCTTATGTCAGTAAGTCGGCAGGTGTCTCTTTTTGCACGTTCCACAACGATTCTAGGAAGATTAAAAATTTTTGTCATTCCAGCTTTCGACCATTGATTTGCTTATATATTAATTAAATATTAACCAAATGCTCTTTGACATCGTGTCAAATTGTACCTCATTCGTATGTAATAAATATCCCATCTCATAATTTTACTATAATAGGTGAACCAAGAACTTAAATAGAATTATGATTATTGATCTTAGTTCAAGTGGATAAAGTATTTATTAAGATTTTGAATTTAAATTTTATAAATAAAAGAAATTAATATTGGGAGAGTTTTATTTTGTTTAAGCTTTCCTCACTCAAAGCGGATTAATTAGGATGGAGTAAGTTTCTGACATTGAAACTTTTAAAAAAGAAAAATAGGGTTATGGTTGTTATTTTATAGTTTTTATTATTTTTATTATTGATATTTATTATAAAATTTAAAAAGATTAAAGGTATTTAATCATTATTTCTAAAAGAAATTCGTTCTTAATAATCATCTTTTAAAATTATGTCTCTGAAAAGTTTTAGTATAACATTCATCCTCAATATTATTAAATTAAGAATGACATTCATCTCTAATACAGTTAAATTAAATATAGATAAAAAGTTTCTTTTGATCATTTTTTTATTTCTTTCCTAAAACTCTTTTACTTTACAGTGATATATTATAATTGATCATAATAATATTTAAAATATTAGCGAATATAAAAATTTGTACCCTTAACCATAATTCAAATCTTGAGATAAAAAGAAAGACTGGTTTATAATGGGAGGATGAAGATGAAAAGGTGAAACAGATTTATTTACAATGTTAAGAAGAAAACTTTTTTTTAATTAATAAATTTACTGTTAATTATTTAGTCATACATCCAAAAACTCCTCTAACGACCGTAAGAATTGGGCAAGAAGAACTATATAAACATGATTAAATCGGTGATAATATAAACTTTCAAATTAGTTGAATTGAAAGCATTTTTTGTGCTTATATATAATAAGAATCGCTTCACATATTATTAATTAAATTTTAATTGGATACTTATTTTAAATTTTAACATGGTATTAAAAATAAGAATTATTATTTTTTTATTGTCTCTTCCATGATAAGTATATTAGGACTACGATGCAAAGTTCGCAGGTCCATTATCCTACGAATAGACCTGCTGAAGGGTCAGGCTATCCGTTCAAACCTGAAGATCAACCCGATAATTGGGAGAATTTGGACAAGTATATTAGGTCGTAAAATGGGCTTGGACAAAAAAATAGACCCGATTAAAAAATAGGCCGAGCTTTGGGTTCAACTTTCAAAGTCCGAGCTTAGCCCGACCCATTTTACTATTCCATTATATATATTTATTTTATATTTTATGTATTATGTAATTTTTATTACATAAACAATACATATATATAATATTATAGTGTAAATTTTAAAATAATATGTTTTTTTAAAAAATAAATTTTTTAAAAAATAATATGGGCGGGCCTAAACGAGCTTGGACTATCTATTTACAAATATAGGCGAGCTTGGACAAAATTTGAGATTCATATTTCAGGCCGGGCCGGGCTTGAATAAACATATTTAATATTAATACCATGCTCAAGCCTCGATCCGACCCATGAGCAAGTCTATCTACGAAGCATTAATCAATAAGAATTTCTCCCTATTATCAAGTGAAATTTTAATTTAATTGATTTCTGATCACAGTACTATATTTATAGACCACTCTCATACAAATGGAAAAAAGGTCTACAATGGTATTTTTCTAATTGAAACTAAATAAAAATAGGATAAAATATTAAAAATCTCATGAACTATTTTACTTTTCTTGGGTACAACAAGTGTTTATATTTTTTATTTCATCCAAATAAATTTTTATCTTTTGATTTATACTTAATAAAATATTAATTTTTGTTAAATATTTATTTAGATATAAATTAAAGGTTAAAAATTTATTTCAGTACAAATTAAACGAAAATAACTTTTTTTTAGGTGAAAATTAAGGGTTAAAAACCTGTTACAATAAAAATGATAAAATTCAAAGAAATTTTTTATTATTTTAGTCATAAAAAATAGGACAGAATAATGCAATTACACTGTGAAAGTATGGAAAAAGAAAAGAATCTTGGAAAACAACATTTTTGCCACAATTTCAATGTGCCCATATCTAGGAAATATATATATATATATATATATATATATATATAGTTGGCATAAATATGTCTATGTCCTTAATTTGTAAAAATTAATGTAGAATGCACGTGATATTGATTTTGAAATACAAGATTCATATCCACATAATATCCATAATAAAATTCATTTAAAAAAAAAGATTAAAGGAAATTTATAATTGTTACCAGCAATGATATTTTTATTTAAAATGATAATTCTTCTATGAATAGTGCTTATGCATGACATAAGTGGGTAGACTTGATAATTTGAGCCTAAAACATATATTAATATAATATGAAAAATAATACAAATATATTTAAATATTAAAATTAATGCAATAAAAATTATTAATATATTAAATTTATATAAATATAATAACATCAAGAAAATTTTATTGTATAAAAAATATATAAAATACGAATTCATGAATTTTTAAATTTACGAAAGAGCAGCTGCGGTGTTGAGATCTTATGCGAATTTCATATAATTATGGGAAATCTATATATTTGATTAGCCTATGATTTATAAAGATTTTTAATTTAAAAAACATATATATCAAAGATTAGCTTAGCTGTTTCGTATCTTTTGGTCTCAGAACTGAATAATCATGTCCATCGAGCAAGCATTAATTGCTATAAGAAAGAGAAAGCAATGCCATTGAGAGGCTAAGTCATCAGTTGAATTTAAATTATTTATTAATTCCCAAAACAATGGTCTTTAAAAATAATTAAGCAACTTAAAGTGTGTGCCCAAGACTTTTCATTCTTGAATTGTTTATTTTTTCTCATAGTACTCTCCTTAATGATGGCCAACCCCTTTATCTTTTGAGATTCCATTCTCCATTTATATTGAAAAAAAAAAAAAAGTAAAGGAAAATTTTGGTAGGATATTAAAATTTATACTTATATTTTATTTTGATTAATATTTATTATTGTAATTTTTGAGTTAAAAGTGAATTTATTTTATATTTTAACTCAACATTAAATTTTATTTTTTTACTTGTTAGATTAAATTTTGTTACTAAATTTTGATTTTTAATTAAATTTTATCGCTCAATTTTAATTTTTAAAAATTAATAAATGCTTATTTTATAAAAAAACCTATATTTAATTTTTATTTTTTTCTTTCATGATATAAAAATTCTATGTTGAGTTTTTAATATTTAATTTTTTATCAATTAATTTATTATTGTTAATTATTAATATAAAACATTTGAAAGAATATTCGTTAAATTTTATCTCCAAATCATCCAAAATTAATGTTAAGTAATAAAATTCAATCAAAACTCAAAATTAAGTGGCAAAATTCAATTAAAAATCAAATTTAGTTGCAAAATTTAATCAAATAAAAATAGATTAACAAATTTTTTTCGAAATCACATAGTTTAACGATAAATATCAATAAAAATAAATATAGTCTTTATCTATAATATAGTTGCAATTTTAACCCCTCAAAAAAAAAAAAGAACTTTCTTTTTGACAGTTTTGTACAAACTGATCTGTGAATTATGTTGGTGTAAATTATGAATGAGTTGATAAATTAAGGCAACCGCACCGTCATGATAAATAGGGTTCCTAATCCCCTATGTCCCCCCCTCTACCAATAAAAATCCGGAATCCTGATAGCTCATAAATTGTGGTTTAGGATCTAATTCTTTTCAATATTAATAGTTTTGTTAGGCACTTCCCACAATGGTGAAAGTAGGCAAACGAGGGACATTGATCTTTCTTTTTTTTTTTTTTTCCTTTAAATTGTGATAACAAACAATGAGTTGTGGTCAGGATGCAACCAACGTCATCCAACCCTTTCCTATTTGGTAGCTTTAGTGCTACACACACACACACACACATATATTCTAAACCGTAGCAAGAATGACAATCAAAAGTAATTAAGTTCTCTCTCATGCCATCCACTTTTGGGAAAGTTGCAAAAATTAAACTCAAAAAAA